>JANAVB010016192.1:2740011-2822350 GCA_029216955.1 Iris pallida | reverse complement strand
CATAGTTTTCTTGCTTTCACTTTTATTTTCCCATTTAACTGTATACTACCAACCCAGATAGATGTAACTCCAAAGGATAAGCTACAAACTGATGACTGAATCAAGCAATATGTGTAGAACTCTTCTCTAGATGGCCAAACTACCAATCCTAAGATGGAGTGAAGCCTCGACGAAGACATATATAGTATACATAGTAGAAGCACCAATCATGACTAACCTCCTAAGTTTGGGTCACCAATCCTGAAGCCTCAAAAGAAGAAGTCCAAGACAAAAAAGAACTTTCTTCCAGACCATTAGCTGTGAATGTTAAAAAAAAGAGTTTCATTCGCAAAATGGATAGGTCATGCATGGTTGTGAGTATTCAAGACGTTTGTGTAGATATGAATTGTCTGATTAAGGACAAAGCATGTCGCTTGACCTGCTACTTCAAATTTTACCCGTTCATTATCCATCAAATGATTGTTAAAGGACGAAACAGGAACATCAATCTTTTTAAAATATTCATGTCACTGTCGAATGTGAGTATATTCTCCATCACCTAATTGCAGAGAACATCCAGAACTAGAGCATACAGTTGAGATGCGACAAAAAACCATATCCTTTCTTACATTCAGTTTTGTTGAGGACTATGTCTGCTTCAACGGTACAAAAACCATATCTTTTCTTACATAATCGAAGTTTTAGGTCCACCCCTACTTCTAGTAGCTCTTTTGATTAATATCCCATCGTTGTTAACCGCTTCATCTATTTGTCTTTGTTGCACATGACCAAACCACCTGCGAAGATTTTCCCTCATCTTATTGTCGTTGGTGTCACCTCTAACTTTTAATGAATTCTCTCATTTCTTATATCGTTCAATGTATTGTCTCTCATCCTTCTTAGCATTCTCATTTCTGGGCACGTTTTCTATTGTCCAACACTAGAATTTTTCATTAAACTTCAACGGTGTCCTGCGATCACAAAGTACTTTCCATTTCAATTATCCTATTTAGTTTCTATGATGTTCTTCTCAATCTCTCTCTCCATCACGATGATTGATTGATCATAAATACTAAAAACTACCACTCTTAGATATCTTGTCCATCAAGGTGTACCCCTCTTTCCGTTTGACCTTTAATCGAAAGTTGCATTTAATCTATTTTGTTTCTGTCGTACTAATTTAAGAACCCTTTGATTCCAAAGTTTTTCTCCATAATTCTATTTTAGAGTCAAACCCTTCTTTAGTCTCATCATTTAGAACAATATTATCAGCAACAACATATAAGAGGGAACTTCATCCTTAATATTTGTAATAGTTTCATCTATAGGTATAGATCTAACGCTAACCCTTGATGTTAACCAGCGATAAGACACGATGAAGTAATCATACCTGCATGATACTTTTTCTTTTAATCTCAATATAACTAGTACAGTTGGTTTTGTCTCCAAAACTACCAGATTATCTCCTTGGATACTATATCATAAGCCTTTTTTTAGATCAATAAAATCATATGAAGATCCCTCTTCTCTCAATTTTTTTTTCTATTAATCGTCTTGGCAAGTAAACGTTTTCCATTGTAGATCTCTCTGGCATAGAACCAGATTGATTATATGAAATTCTTGGGTTTTTTTTAGTCTTTGCTCAATTACTCGTTCGTAGAGTTTCATGGTACAGGTCATAACCTTGATTCCTCGATAGTTAGTACAACTTTGTTCATCTCCTTTGTTTATATATAGGTACCATACCACTACTCCAATCATTTGTCATTTTCTTCAAACCTCAAATCTCTCTCCTAAAAACCTCAAATCTCTCTCCTAAATATTTCCAAACCTGAAAGTAGCATTAGGACCTACATTTTTTAAGTTGTCATTTTCTTCAAAGCTTCCTTAACTTTTGAAGAGTTGTAATAATAGATAATAGCAATATGATTTACAGGAAGTAACTCATTTTCTTCCATATTAAAACTTTATATGTTACCGTTAAACAACTTGTGGAAATAGCTCTTCCACCTCTCATTACTATTTTTCTTTCTACTATTTTTTTTTTTTTGGTCTTCACTCGTGATGCATTTAATATTTACCTATATCTTTAATCTTTTCCCTACTCTAAGCAAGAGTCCTATCTTCCATTTCTTAATCGTCTGGAAGTTACCGTACCTGGAAAATTTTCTTCCTTTTCTAGGCATTCCTTTTCTAGCCCCCCTATTGTGAGAAATTACTTCAATGGACGCAAATGATACTCTTAAGTATATGAATTAAAGACCTTTTATACTTGGATGTACCGGTAACTAAAATTAGATGAAAGGTACTTCCACAAATATAATGATTACTGAATCGCATCCGGAGTTTCTAAGAGGCTGAATATGTACCAGTGTATTGATAAATTCCTGTCCTAAGAAACACACACTCCAAAACTCATCCCGTGTTGTGTTGTACACGCGTATTGGACACGTCATGGACACTCCAAAATACAATGGGACGCCAAAAATAGGCGTCGAATCTGGTTGTGTCGAATCTGTGTATGAGGCGAGCAACATGGTTCCTGCCAGAGATTATTTATTCAACAATATGCACTTTTTTAATTCAATCACATGCAAATCTATATTAAAAGTTCCATGTGTGTTGTGATATGGGTACATCATTTCTAGGGAGTCTCTAATTTTTTTGCACTTTTAAGAACAAGAACAAATTTCAGGAAGGTTGAGATGATCTTTGAGAGTTAGATTACTGTTTTTTGTTGTGGTTAAGCTTTTGTGCATTTACATGCTTACAATTCTAACAGATGTATACTTTTTTGTAGTTTATGGACGTCAGCTCTTTACAGGATGCGTTGCCAGATAAACAGCTGCTAGATACGTTTCTTCCTGGCCTGCCTGGGCCATGGTTTCCGCAAAATTCTATCACGAGCTTTGTTCCTCCTGTACCCCAAGGTGGAGTTATAAATAAATGATTCTATAATTTCATTTGTATCATATGTGAAGATCTTAATTTTCATATTCTCAGGTGGGTTAGCATATATTGGAGGCCAAGTTCCAAGCTCACAACTTCTGTAAGTTGTCACGTTACTAGAAGAGTTGCTATTGTTTTTGTGGGAATGTATCTAAATCTATAGTGGCATGACAGGAATATACTGACAAAAGACCCTGTTACACCTCTTGGCGGAAACCCTTTTGCATAGGATTATGGCTATTGAGACGTTCCCCAGATGTATGGTGCGTGTTACATGGATTCGGCATCCATCTATTCAACATTGCTGCAGGTGTCTTGCCTCGTCTGTGTTTGTTGTAAACAGTGATCGTGCATCTTTGACTCTTGTTTGTAATGAGTTGGGAAGCTTAGAAGACTTGTATTTCAACTGCTTGTAGTAGACAGATGACAACTGTGTCCAAGTCACAATACTGCTGGAGTGTGCTAGAGTGGGTTGCTGGAGTGTGCTAGAGTGCCCTGTACATTACTAAGTCGTCGAGTCTCGAATTTATATTAAATTTTCTTCATATAAGAATGTTTAAGCATCACCTATCCAGATTTGATGTATAATTGAAAGTTTATGAGAATATATTTCTATGGTGGTTTCCGTTATCGGATAGAAAGGTAGAAGAGATTGTTTGTTATCGTCTGATTTGGAAGTGCTTTGAATTTTTCATATCAAAATCCTTGAAAAATCAGTCATCAGATGATCACATTGTCTAATTTGTGCTCATGGTTGTGTTGCGCTTCAATCAGCATAATTATTAACCCTCTTCGTGGGAAAATAGTTCTGCTGAACTCAAAAACTCTGCAAACTGGTCCTTGTAATCTGCTCTAGATGCAGATGACCGAGAAAGGGATAAATATGAATCGACAGGAAATTTTATGGTATTGAAGCTGGTTATCTTCATTGACAGTAAGCAAGGTGTTGAAGCTAAGGACTGTAATATCTTAATCTAACTATTGAGTATTTTGAAGTCATAAAGTCAGGTTCCTGGCACCAACAGTCCTACATAAATCTCTGCTGCAGCTTCTGTTTTTCTTTTCGAGATATAGGTGCGATCCTGGCCCAGTGTTCACCTGGCCGGAAGTTTTGGTGTCTGTGTGGTGGGGGGGGGGGGGGGGGGGGGGGGGGGGGGGGGGGGGGGGGGGGGGGGGGGGGGTCGGTCGTCGGCGGGGATGACTGGTCGGGAGTGGGCCGGGTTAAACCGGACTTGGTCTGGCCAGTTTAGGTTGACCCGGTTTAATTAAAAAAAATCATTTTTTTTTTTACATTTGAGGATTCAAAATAGAAAAACAAAAAAAAATCCAAAAAATTAAAAATAAATAAATTTATTAATGTAATTATAATTAAAATCTTATATAATATTTATTTTTACAGCTTTAAATGAAAGTAAACATGTTATATTCATAAAATTGTAATAAATCTTACAATGCCTTCTGTTTTTTCGTCGTCTTCCGTCCTCTTTATTGTTCAGCTCCTCCACTTTCAGCAGCGGCTGTCCATAGTAAGAGACACGGATACGGACAACGACACAATGGGACACGGATACCTTAAGGTGCGGTCAACTATTTTGCACAATATGGACACCGCGTCTGTTAGCGGCTACCTGCTTGTGGTGGTTTGTGTCTTAAAACGGTCAAAAGGTTCATTTTTTCCGTCGTCTTTAATAAGTTTGGTTGTTGAGTGTCCTTCTTGAACAAAACTAGCATTTACGAGCGCAAACGTGACAGCAATGTCGCTATATATACGTACATCGATACTTCAGCAGAAACCAAAAGAAGAAGGTTCCCCTTCTTTCCATCTTGTTTCATCAACTGAGAAACCCTAGCTAGCTAGCAATATGGCGTCAGCAGCAGCAGCATCGATAGCGCTACTGCTCCTTGTATCAATCACGGTCTGCAGCAGTGCATCACAAGCAGCACGGGGCCCGGCGCCGACGCCGATGATGATGGGAGGAGGAGGACCGGCGCCCGCGCCGTCGCCTGCGCTGCCGGGGAATATGGGCTGCGACGACGCGCTGCTGAACGTGTCGGCGTGCCTGACGTACGTGGAGAGCGGGAGCAACCTGACGGCGCCGGATACGGGGTGCTGCCCCGCCCTGGCCAGCCTCGTCGACAACCAGCCCATCTGCCTCTGCCAGCTGCTGTCCAGCTCCGACGCCTTCGGCATCCCGATCAACACCACCAAGGCCCTCAAGCTGCCCGCCTCGTGCCGCATCCAGACCCCCTCTCAGTCTCTGCGCAGGTCCATCTCGTCTCGTCTCGTCTCGTCTCGTCTTGCTAGTAAACTCTACAGTTTTGCTAATACTATTCGTCCCTTCAAAATGTCCCTCTAAATTATTTTTTCTTGCATGATAACTGATGTGACACCTGACATGTCAGCGTAACAAATTATAACCGAAAAATTAATATCCAATTTTTAATATTAACCTTTAATCTTAATATTAATATCAATATTCATGTCAACGTCAATGTTAATTTTAATATTAATTTTAATGTTAATTTTAATTTTAAGTTTAAAATTTGTCTTGTCAGCTGCCATGTCAGACGAAATATCATTTTCTGTTGTTTAAATAATTGTTTTCGACGATTTATGAATAAAGAAAAATGATGTTTTGTCCGTGGTTTATTACCACGTGGCAGCCCACCATTGTTCTCTCCTGCTATTATTGGTCTCACATCCTTAAAATTCGAATCAGGAGGCCAATGTAAGGCCGTCACGTAGCATGCGGTCACAAACCACATGCAAACTAGCATTGTCCATGAATAAATTTAGGCCAAGTTTGGTTCATGGAAAGGTAACAAGGAAATCAATTCTTTGCTCTTCCATGAACATGACAATTCTATCAATTTCTTGTGTGTTTTAATAAGACCAGAAATATAGTTGGAATAAATATGAAAAATTAATTATTCAGTGAGACGGGCCCACCACTTGGACAGTGAAGAATGATGAGCCCGTCTAATGATATAATGACATATGATAATATCTTACTATTTTTAGTAATCATATCTTAATAATATTTGACAATTATTTGATTTTTTTTGACTTGTGATATTATCATGTTATTACAACACATTCACCACTACTGCATGTGAGTCCGTCCCACTGAATAATAATTTTTCAAATACATAAAATGAATAACTTTTTTTTTTTTTTTTCCAAAATTCTGATTCTGGCAGCGAACTAACCAACCTTAGGGTGTCTAAATTTGTTTGAGAATTGTTTGACCAAGTATTTTAATATTATAGAATATTTATCCAGTTCTCGGTCCATAAAATAAATATTTAATCTACAATTACGTTTATTCAATGGGCACCATAAAGCAACACCTATTTTGATAGGACCTAACATATTTGGAAGTTATATGCCTAATTTGTGCGATATATGTTATAGGTTTTTGAAATGTCCGTGCTGTTGATTACATATATATGTTATCACAAGTGATTTTTTTTTTCCTCAAAATTTCGGTCGATGTTGTTCAGTTGCAGGCATTCCGGTAGCGAGTCCAGCGGGATCGGTGTCGCCGGCTCCGGCAAGCGGTGGTCCAATGGAACCAGGTAAATTGATTATTTTTCTCGCAAATTTGAATTTTCAATGTACAACACAAATTTTTTTTTTTTTACTATATCTACAAAATATATTAACGACACTTTTTTAAAGGTACTGCATCAGCGACGCCGACGCCGGTGGCGGCTCCTCCGAGCCATAGCGCTGCCGGCACGATCTCTGGAGCCAACGGCCTCCTTGCTGCGGTGCTCTGTTCCTAATCGCCGCAATGTTCTTCTGAGCAGCCTGAAGAAACCCTAAATTTGAGTTTCCATTCTTTACTGTAAGCATATGTGATTTCTGTGACAATATATAAGTTAATAATTGGAACATTGATCATGTGATGATGTAATATTATGTTATGTTTTTTGTACTGTTAGAGAATGGAATTTAAGAATAGATACTTGTTTCCATTGTCTAATCTTTATTAACATTCTACAAATTTAAGTAATTATATTTTACCTATAAGAAATGAATGTATCTATAGAAAGTTTGAACTAATATTGGGTTGGTAAGATAATTTTTTTAATTTAGATAGTTTGACCGTCTGAAATACAATAGGTCTACACGGACCGCGGCTGAAACCGTGGCCACGTGTCGACCTTTGATTGGTCAGTTTATCCGGCCTATGTTAGCAGAGGTATTGTTTTTAAAATTTTATTGATCCAACCGGGAGATACACGTGTCCCTTTCGGTTTGGTTTTCTATTTTTGTCTCAGGCTGAGAAGATTTTTTGTGAAATATATAATATTTTTTTTAAAAGGGGAACCATATTATAGTAATTAATAGACCAGTTGGACTAGTTGTTAGTATAGTATGATGTGAAGTGTTAAAAAAATGGTTAATTTGACTTTGGTTATTGAAACATTCAAAAATTAGTATTTGGTCTTAAAAATGACGGATGGTTGACATACTTTGATCATTCAAAATCTGTTAATGAATAAATCAAATCATAACTCAAAAATACAAATTAAGAATGTTTCTACGATCCTAAGTCCAACTAACCATAAAATATTATTAACATATTTTGAATGCTCAATACTTGTCTACTGTTGATCCAAATTTTAAACTGAATATTTTTGGAATCCATACGTTAATTTATAAATATTTCGAGAACAAAAATCTAATAAATCCTAAAAAATAAAACTTATTAGCATTATAGAAGACTTACCAAAGGCATTGAAGAGAAGAATGCATTGAAGTGGTTGAGAATTTATTAGGTATTAGACATACAAGTCGTATGGGGTGGACGAGGGAATTAAATTCCACTTCTTTCTTTCTTCTTTCTTTCTTTCTCTCTCGCTCTCTTTTCAAAGAGATAATGGAGCCACCGTCGTCACTTAAATGCTGATTGTCCTCTTTCCCAACCCACAATGTCACTCCCAAACATCACAAATCAACGGTTCACACTTCACGACATATCCAACATCAAACAAAGCATATTCTCTCAACTCAAACCATTTTTTTTTTTTTTGGAAAAGATATTATAGTTGTATTCTTCTTTTTAATTCTCAGAATCGGATACTTACTTACATTTTATTTTTTTTCATAATTGCTCATGAGTTAATTATCCAAATGATACTTGAAGAATGTAATGGTTGCTGTCTTTGTGATCCAGCTTTTTTTTGGGGTTAATTTGATATCTAGGCTTTGTATTTTGATTTAGGAAATTTCTATAGACACTACAAATTTATTTAGGACAACTCAATACTTCGGGACAGTCTAAATTTCTGCAATTTTTACTCATGTGAGACCAAATTTTTCTTTGGGGCTGCCCACATCCCTCCTACCTACGCCACGTCGCACCCCTGCTCCGTCGCCGCGCTTCCTTGTCGTCGAAGAGAGGAGGAGGAAGCAGAGGAGAGAAGTAGGCGGAGAAGATGAGAAGAGGAGGAGGACGCGAAGGAGAGGAGGAAGGGAGGAGAAGAGGAATGTCAAAAAATTTGACAGTCCTAAAAAATTAAGATTGTCTAAATATTTGACAGTCATTCCATTACTATCAAATTGTTGACAATCTTTCCAATAGAAAGGACTGTCAAATTTTTGATAGTCCTTCCAATAAGAAGGACTGTCAATTTTTTGACGGTCATAAAAAAATGGGCTAGCCTGAAGCATTTTTTCGATGGCAAACTTATATATAAGTAAAAAAAATTGGGCTAGCCTAAGTAAATTTTGTAGTGCCTATAAAAATTCTCACTGATTTAAAGAGTGTTTGAACTAGATTCCGTTGGTATTTTTGATGAATCGATAAAAATAGACATGTGATGGTCAAGTGACTTATTTTATATAGTTATTTTGTCATATTTTGTTTTTCGACTAAGAATACTAGTGTTTGAAAAAAATATATAATAGCTTTTGTCAAGTACAAAATAATGGTCCTACAATCAATTATGGCCGACGTATCGATTGGACATGATAAAAATAATTTTAAAAATAAGATATGTGACCATCACATATCTATTTTTAACAATTTGCATTCAAAATACCGAAACAAAATTTAATTCATGCACTTTTTAAACCAAAATATAAAACTTGTGTATCAAAGTAACAAAAAAAATCGATCACCAAACTAGCGACCATGACATCCCTCGGACAACATTTGAACAATTAACTCATTGTTCTTTTAGAAGAATTAAGAAGTTCAAAAATCTCTAATATGTAATAGTACTAAACGGTTTTTAGTAGAAATATCAAATTGGGCCAAGATATTTCGCTATGATGCGCGGTTCAACTGGTTCAACCGGAATTTGATTGTGAGCCGTTAACTTTTCTGGGTCGACTAATTAATTGAACCGTCCCGAACCAGTTAGTAAGAATCAAACCGGATATCGAACCGGCTTCGATTGGTTGAACCACTAGAACTGTTTAGTAGGAATCCAACCTAGGACTGCTAGCATAGCATAGCAACACGCAACTTTGGCTCTGGCGTTAAAATGTAGGGGTATTTAGTAAGAGCATCGTTAGTGAGGTCCATTCCATTTTCTATATTCTAGACTTTTAGAATGTAGGAGTCATTTTGTAGAATAGTAAGTTTCATTTCTAGTTTCAATTTTTACAATTTCGGTTTTATCCCATCCATAGGTGCTACGGGTTGGGCCTCCCAATTTTTAGATTCTAGATTGTAGAAAATCGTTTTGTAGAATAGTAGGTTCCAATTTGGAGCCAAACATTTTAGATTTTAGACTTTATATTATTTTTTCCTACATCAATTTTGACCACTGTCATAGCCGTATCCAATTATACTATTTATTTTTATTAATTGTGCGTTTCTTAAAATTTCTCTCTAATTAATTATTAATATTTTATTATAATGAAAAGGATTTAATAATTTAATTAGATGAATTTTTATAAAAGTTCATGGATTAAATTTGCAATTGTATTTTTAGACTTATCAACTCATTGGGTTAGGTGTCAATATGAGAGTAGGTGGCATTCATCTATGTTTAGGTGGCATCTTCTAAGACATGTGGCACTTAATAATGCCACATGGGTTGGATGCATGAAGAGGGGCTCTCTTCATGAGCCACCTCACCCTCTTTCTTCTCCTTTCCTTTATTTCTTTTGAAAAAATTTGAGTCGCACCCCACTTGCTTTACCCATATTTAAGGTGCACCTCACTGCTTTACCATAATGTACGTTACCCCCACTTTTGACGGATTCCGTCCAAGACCAACGGTCAACGCGGTTGACCGATAATTTTGGACGAAAATACCCTCCCAAAACCCAAACCAGGCCCTATCCTAATCCTAATGATCTGCCCCCACCCCCGCCCCGCCGCTGCCGCGCCACGCCCCGCCGTTGCGGCTGCCGCGCCCCTGCTCCCCCCAGCTTCGCCCCCTTCCCTCGCTCCCGTTCCATCCCCCCACGCCCCCCGCTCCGCCCCCTCCCCCGTGCTCCCGCTCCGTCCCCAGAAGCAGCAGCAGCAGCAGCGGCAGCAACAGCAGCAACAACAGCCGGAGGGAGCGCACGGCGGACAGGGGGGAAGGTGGAGGGGGCCGCGGGAGGGGGGGCGGGGGGGGGGGGGGGCGTTAGCCGGCGGGGGTATACGCGCAGCGGAGCGCGTCTTGGAACGAGGGTCGCAGGAAAGAAGAGGGCATTTTCGTCAAAAAAAATGGGTCAAAGGAGTTGACCGTTAAAGAAAGGCGAAAACCGTCAAAAGTGGGGGGTGTTACAGTATACAAATTGTGTGGGGTGCACATTGAATTTGGGTAAAGAAAGTGGGGTGCGACACAAAATTTCTCATTTCTTTTCCTCTCCTTATTCCTGTAACGCCCCAGTCCCAATATACGTAGGACTAGGAACGTAGACATGCCAGCTGTATACATACGAAGTACACTCCAATATATGGAAACTTCGTATGAATACATAAGCTGTAAAATGCAGTAGAACCATAACTAATCTCATCCACACAAAATAAATGAATAAAAGATATCATAATATCGACTATGAATTGTCATTGGTACATGTAATTAGGCAGAGACAAATCCACTACCAACAAGTAAGGGAAAATACATGGAAAATAAAATGATTTTGGTGAGCGAAGCGAAGACGATCTAGGTGTAATCATCCTCGAAGAAATAGCGATAATCACGGCTAGAGCTAGAACACCTGCGAAAGACAAGAGCACACACCTGGCGACATAACCAGGTCCTCAGAGGGACGTAACAAGACACATAATATCATGCCAATAACTGAATAAATAAAGCTCAACAGAAAAGTATATGTGACTACACAAATAAAGGTCATTAATCATTCTCTGTAAAAATGCATTTTGAAGACAACGTTCCACACAAGGGCTTCCGAGACTAGAAACACGGCGTGTTAGCGTTTCAACCGAGGTACTAGTGGCATATAGAGAAAAATAAATAAATGTACGGCACACTCTCTGGGTGAGTCACTAACGGCAGCTGGAGGAAAGTAAATGCACGGCACATTTGTGTTTCAACCGAGGCACTAGTGGCATCTAGAGAAAAAGTAAATAAGTGCATGTCACGACCCGCACCCGGATATACGGGGACGAATACGTGGGCCACGCCCAGCCTACGCCGCGGTATCGACGGTAGAACGCTGTCAAGTATATATACTAACTACAACATCTAAGATCCATAACTAGAAATGTACTCATGTCACATCACGAAAACTAAGGAAGATAATACAAGAAATAATAACAATATCTCTAGAACAACTAGAATCTACAAGGATCATAAGACAGAAAAATAAAGAAGGAACAACAAGACTAACTAAGGATAACTACCAGACAACTCACATAGAAGAATAGTGAGATCCACCTCAGCTAGCAACATCATGAAGTCCAATACTGAGGGCACAACTACTCCTAAAATTTTATCAACATATCCAGTCAGGATGGAACGAGCACAAATCTCAAATAACAGTTCTAATTAGACGATATTGAAAATGTAGCAGTAAATAGAGAGAATATACGAGGTAAAATAATGTGTACATGAATCATGGTAAGGCATGTCAAGACTGTAACTGAATGTAAGAACAAGAAAACAGTATATATCATGTACAAAAAATCTGGAACTATATCTATGTGAGTTTAGTATTAGTTTCAACATGTGATCGGCTTAGAACTTGATACAATGTTTGGCCTGGCTAATCATACGTGAGTGTATGATTAACACTATACAATGATGATACAATAATCTGTGGGGTATTGGTCACATATCTACGCTAACACCCCCATCCCTGACTAATATAGTGGATCCAGTCATGACACGTGATTCTCTGAGAAGGTAGCTAGCCTTCGCAGGAATCCTGTCTGTACAATGCACAAGAAACTAGGAAGACTTGTACAAGACATACCATATATAAGAGGAATAACATCTTATGACGGGATCCAGACAAATACCAATCCGTGTGAACAATGTGTCAAGAGAATAAGGATATCTACACTAAATACAAGAAACAAAGACGATATCATAAAACAGAAATATTATCAGAGAATGTACTCGCCTGTGATCTGGTGGAATATGTCAACTGGTCCAAGAACAGTGCCTCGAGGACCTATAGGTGGAATACTGTATCAATATAAGGGTTTGGAAGTAAAATCAAGTCATACCAAGTCAAACTAGGTCAATCTAAGTCAAGGGTTGACTTACAGTTGACTTTCGGTCAACTGGTCAACTCTGGTCAACCCTAGGTCAACTTTAGGTCGAACTTGACTAACGTTGACTAACAGTTGACTTTGGGTCAACTGGTCAACTTTGGTCCAGTTCTAGTCAATTTAGGCTACGGTTGACTTCCGGTTGACTTTGGTCAAAATAGTCAACCGTGGTCAACCAAGGTCAAAACTAGTCTAACCTAGGTCAATGTTGACTTTACTTCGACGTATAGTCAAAGTAGTCAACCATGGTCAAACTGGGTCAAGGCTAGTCTCTACAAACATCTACAGGGTCAACACATTCAATTTCAGTGGTTGTGAAATCACTGGAATCGATGGATCTCAAATACCACAAAAGGAGAAAGATTATAAATAGGGTGACACAAAAAGGGAAGAAATCTACAGATATTGTCGGATAATGAAACTAACATTACCAACGTGTCCAGAATAGTCAAATCAGCTAGGATAGTCTGTCCAAGAGTCCAATTTGGACACAGGAGTAAAACGGTAATTTTGGGCCAAAATAATGTCCGCCGTTGGACACACTTTGCACCGAAAAATGTGCCGAAATAAAAGTGCACAAAACCTAACAAATTATATGTCCACGAATCCAGAATGACGATGCGAACCCAACGGTATATCCAGAATTGGATTCCGTTGACCCGATCTCAAATTGGTCCGTTGACCGGGACATTGAAATCCGATGTGCACGAAAAAGTGTGTCGGAGCCAATGTCCTCAAAACTCAGCAAATTATATGTCAACGAGTCCAGAATGACGATACGAACTCAACGGTATATCCGGAATTGGATTCCGATGAGCCGATCTCAAATTGACCCGTTGACTCAGAAAGTGGGACCCGCTTTGTACCGAAATGTGTGCCAGGGCCCACGTTCTCCAAATCTAACAAAATTTATGTGAAAAATTACCAGAACGACGCCACGAGTCTACTGGTGGTGTCAGAAATTGAATCCAGAGTCCCGGGTTCAAAAATGGAATTTTACAAGTGCAACACTAAGAATTCGAGCGACCAACTTTGGCGTCGAATTCGACCGACCTAACAAGCTCAAACTGAAATGAAATCTAAAGGAGGCAGGAAGAGGGTTATACCAGCTGTGCCGGAACTAGTAGCGCACAAAACGGAGCTGATACGGCGAAGATACGAACCTGCGAAGTTGGCATCACAAAACTGTCCAAAAATAGTACAAATTAAAACGTCAACTTGGTGGCCGGTTTTGATGTATCAAACGACGAAGTTAACGGTTCAAACATGACAGAGGTGAAGAGGAATATACCGAGATTGAGATGGAAGAAATGATTTGACGATCCAACGGTCGGATCTCCCGAAAAATGTGCGTGAAGTTGCTGTCTAAAATGTACCGCGCGCGTCGACGGAATCCCGGGAAAAATGCACGAATCGCCTCGACGGCGCGTCCCGGAGGACGGTGGCTGCCTTGGGGTGGTACGCAGGGGTGCTCCCAGCTTGGGGCCACACAGGGGGGTGCCACGGCCGGCCTGGCCGGCGGCGGCGGCCGGCTGCCGCTGCTGCTGCCAGCTGCTACTGGTGTGGCAGCGCGCTGCTGCTGCTGCGCGCGCGCGGTGGCTGCGGCGGCGCGACGGCGGCCCAGCGGCACGAGGTGGCGGGGACACGCCATAGATGGTGGTGGCGGATGCAGTTTAATGGTGGAAGTGGTGGTTATGAAGATGGTAAGGGTGGTGGTGTTGGTTTTGATAGTAATGGTGGTTGTGGTGATGCATGGAGAAGGAGTAGAAGAAGAAGATGATGATGGTGGTGGTGTAGTTGTGGAGGTGGTGGTGGCTGTGTTTTTCTTTTGAAGAAGAAGAAGAAGACTAAGAAGAAGGAGTTGAGGAAGAAGAAGGAGAAGTGAGAAGGAGAGAGATGATGATGATGTAGAGGAAAAGGGGGAGGGGGCTGTGTACCAGTACGGGAGAGAGAGAGGGATGATGTGAGGGGGGTGAGAGTAAGAGAGTTATGTGTGTGGGTATATATATAACATATATATATAAAGAGAGAGGGTGAGAATAGAGAGAGAGAGAAAGATATTTAGAGAGAGAGAGAAAGTAGAGAGAGAGAGAGAGAGATAGGGGGCTGTGTGTTCGGGTACAGGGGATGAGGGGGTTGTGTGGGAAGAGAGAGAATGAGTTGTCTAAATGTAGGGGGAGAAGGAGTGTATTATACACTATGTTATATATGTACAAATATATACATATATAAAAGAGAGGGAAATAGAGATATTTTTATATAAAATAAACGTATTTTCAAATAGGAAAAATGCAGACACATCAGTGGAACGTATGGGCAGTCATGGTAGGGTCCATGCCAAACTGGGTCGGACGTTGGGCCAAGTTTGGACAAAGTCGAAGCCAAGATTTAATTTATTTATAAATTAAACCAATTAAAATTACGGATGGAATGGGAGCACAAGGGAGATCAAATCGGTGGCACGCAAGTGGCGCGTGCATAGTAGGCTCAAAACAGGCCAGGACCATATATTGGGTCGACTGGATTGGATCGATGTCGGGTCCCGAAATTAAATTGAAAATTAAATCAGGTTTTACGGTAGATAATTAATTGGCCTAATTTGACCCGAAAGTTGTGCGAAGGAAATAAAGCACAAAATGGAGTGTCTGAGTGGGACACGAAGGTCATGGGTGAAGAGCGTCTCGAGTAGATCATTCACGAGAAGTTGGTTTCGAGAAAATGATTGGTCTGGTGCTCCCAAATTAAAAGTCATGGTAACGGGCATATGATGATAAAGGAAAAGAGTGAAAAATCAATTATTAATTAAATGGTCTAAATTGATCCGAACTTGTGCGAAGCAAAAAGAGTACAAGGGAATAAGTTCGAGTGGGACACGAAATATCACTGTGAAGATAATCTCGTCTACTACAAACTTCAAGAAGGAAGTTTCCAGAGACTGGCATCCCTGATGCTCTAGAATTCCAAGTCACAGTAAAGAGCATTAAATCAAATAATAATCAAATAATAATATTTATTCAAAATAATTGATTTATAAATTAAAAAAAAATAAGCCCTAAATTCAGGGGCTTATAATCCTACCCACCTTATAAAAATTTCGTCCCCGAAATTGAAGGTTGGTAGTGGGGGTTAAAACATGATAGAAGATTTAGGCAATAATTTAGGCACGATCCAAGAATGACGAGTTTGCACGATCAAGAAAATCGATTTACAATTGTTCAGGCACGATGAGGGATTTGGCACGATAGAATCATGATACGAACAAAATCATATGTGCATGATTTCAAAATATGTCAAGTCATTGGGTGTCACTTCCCATTCCCAGAATACGTATTTTTAGAATACATGTACTGTTTAAATGTAAATATTTTGTATTTATCATGTATTGCCCTGTATTTAAATCCCTTTAAATTTTATGTTAATTAATTTTTTGCAATTTTATTCCTGCACTTTACTTTCTGCTTTTATACTCTGCTTTAGCTTTGCTATGGGTTCGGCTCAGATTGGTTTAATTATGTTGGTCCATCATGAACCGAAATAAACCCCCACCTACCACCACTCCTTCATTTAAAAACCCATCCCCTTTCTCTCTCTTCATTACTCTTCTTCTTCCTCATAACTCTCCCACCAACCTAGAAGAGATAGGCAAGTGCCAACTTGCTTCTTGATAGATCTCCATTTTTGTTGTTCCATTGTCTTCCTCTCAATATTCTAAGACACTTTAGTGCTTGGCATTTTCAATTTCTATGGCTAAATTCTTCTAGATCTAAGTTTATAGTATTTTCGGATTTCTTGGGTTTTGATCTATTAAATATTGTTATTTTCAAGTTTTGATGGTTCCATGTTGTAGAAAATTTTGTTCTACCCCATTTTGACCTATGGAAGTCCAAATTTGGACTTACGGTGAAGGTTTTGTGGAGCTTGGAAGCCAAGGGTTCCATGACCATCCTTCTCAGGTTTTCTGAGAAGATGGGTCTCTCATTTCTCAGCCGCATGTATTAATTATTTTCCAATCTCATTCCTCAGCCGCATGGATTATTTATTTCCCAATCTCATTTCACAGCCGCATGAGAATCTCATTTCTCAGCCGCATGGATTAATTATTTTCCAATCTCATTCCTTAGCCGCATGAGAATCTCATTTCTCAGCCGCATGGATTAATTATTTTCCAATCTTATTTCTCAGCCGCATGGATTAATTATTTTCCAATCTCATTCCTCAGCCGCAGGGATTATTTATTTCCCAATCTCATTTCACAGCCGCATGAGAATCTCATTTCTCAGCCGCATGGATTAATTATTTTCCAATCTCATTTCTCAGCCGCATGGATTAATTATTTTCCAATCTCATTCCTGCATGGATTATTTATTTCCCAATCTCATTTCACAGCCGCATGAGAATCTCATTTCTCAGCCGCATGGATTAATTATTTCCCAATCTCATTTCTCAGCCGCATGGATTAATTATTTCCCAATCTCATTCCTCAGCCGCATGGATTATTTATTTCCCAATTTTATTTCACAGCCGCATGAGAATCTCATTTCTCAGCCGCATGGATTAATTATTTCCTAATCTTATTTCTCAGCCGCATGGATTAATTATTTCCTAATCTCATTCCTCAGCCGCATGGATTATTTATTTTCCAATCTCATTTCACAGCCGTATGAGAATCTCATTTCTCAGCCACATGGATTAATTATTTTCCAATCTCATTTCTCAGCCGCATGGATTATTTATTTCTTAACCATATTTCTCAGCCGCATGAGATTTTTATTTTCCAATCGCATGAGATGGATTTTATTTCCCGAATTTGGCATTAATTAACATTGATTGTTATCTTGATTTATAATTGACATGCGTTCCTAGTTGGAACTAAGAGACTGGCTAGTAGTCTTATTGAATTGAATGTAATAAGACACGTTCATATCAACTATGAACTATTGAAATCGATTGGCCAATCTCGAATATTGACATATAGATACATGCAGGCTATAATTTATTTATTTATTTTACGAAAGCAGCATGTGTACTTTATGGTCAAGGCATAATTATTCCGTGGTTAGTTTTAATTGTTGCATTACGCTATGTAAGACCTACAACCTAACTGCACGGGTATCGTTGTAGAGTTGAGCATATCGTACTTTGTACGAAAGTACTCATTCTGAAATGACCATGATCCACGGCATGGGATTTTACTTAACATAGAGGCTACTAAGTTAAATAAAATAATGATTGCATGGAGAGAATGGATTCCCGAGTTCTTACATGGCAGCCCTCTTTGGGACTATTAGTGCCCAACAGGCCGGCTGGTTCCCACAGATACTGCAAATCTGCCACACGGGCAGGGAGCGGTATCTGCTTATATTATTGTATATTGTATATTGATGACGGGCGTCCCGCTGGGACTCGTCTAATTCATGATTGGCGCAATTGATTGATTGGATAGACTAGCCTTGCTTGCCCATAGTAAGAACTGAGAAATCCTTATTGCATAATTCCAGGATAACTTGGGACTCACAGTAGTAAGCCGTAGGAGTTGGATGGCCGTTTAAGTTGATTTGTTTGTGAACTGTACCTACTCTGTTACCTAACTGAGATGATCAGAGCATCAGGACATGACGGGCCAACTTCTGTCCTTGTTTGGTTGGGAAGTTAGTTCGAAGTGTCGTGATGTTACGTGAATCCCAGTAGCAAGCAGAGATCTATTATTATATTCTCTTATTTACTGGTTTAATGCCTCATATCGTGCTTCCTTGCGGTACTTGCTATTAGAGGTCTAACCTCTCTGGTTTTGCATGGCCAGATTTAGAGCCGGTCCCCGAGGACTCAGCTTACTTCTACCTCCAAGATGGTCAATACTAGAGGGATGATCGCAGGAGGACTCGAGTGGGTTCATTACTTCCTCGTTCGTTTTGTTAATTACTTTACATTTTGCCGCTTGGCACCGACATGTTAGTCGGATAGTCTTGCACTTACTTTTACATAATTGTAATTAAGTCAGACTACAGCTGATAACAATTGTGTATATATTGCTATATCATCTGGCTATGTTTTGTAAAGCCAGATCTCAAGAACATTTTGACTAAGCGTTTGGGACGCCTTATTGCTTTATCTTAAATGTTCTCTGTTATTGCTTCTTGTTTGAATGATTGAGATAATAGATGTGAAGTGACCATAGCGAGACTTTCATGTAGTATGCACCCCTTGTCTTTTAGACAGCATTGATCGTATTATACAGTATTCATCTACCCGTAATACGTAGCTGGCTGAGTCATTCCCCCGCTCTCCAGTATTCTGGTTCTGGGGCGTGACAAGGTTTTAGTGGTGGCCCATGCAGGTCTGATTTCAGACTTGTGGGGTGTTTTAATTTATAGGATGTCTCAATCACATATATTCCCCCTTGATCTCACGATTCGTTACTCTCGACTCTAGCTTGACATTCCGGTATCCTTTGACTTCATTGATCTTTCCTGTCCGATCGTTTGATTGTTCTTTTGTCCTTTTTCTTAGGGGCACCTCGTCCGTATCTGTCAGGATTGGGCAACAACAACAAGGGCAACATGGGCAACCTGACCAGGTTGGTCAGCAACAAGGGCCAATACTACCTCAAGAGACTATCCAAGAAGAAGTGATAGTGGAACCAGCAGCTGGGCCACAGTATCCGGAGGTTCCAACGCCACCGATAGTTCCACCTACCCCTGTAGAAGTGGACACACCAGCTCTTCTGGAGATCATGAGAGGGATGATGGCTACTCAGCAACATCAGATGTTAGCCCAACAACGTATGCACGCTCAGTTACAAGAGCAGAATGTACTACTTAACCAAGGATTACAGACAGCTTTGGAAAGAGGGGCAAGGACAGATTCAGGAGCGTCAGCCAGGTTTTGCAAGTACAACCCCCGCCGTTTCGAAGGCACGGAGGATGCCATCTCAGCAGATGCATGGCTTAAGGATATTGAGACCATTTTGACAGCCGCTAAGGTGCCGGCAGAAGAACGTGTGGATCAGGTAAAGTTGTTACTTCAGGATCTCGCACGTGATTGGTGGGAATCAGAGGAGGTAGGCATCAGACGTCCTGTGGCTTGGGACGATTTTACAGCAAGATTCAAGACAAAGTACTATAGAGTTGTGGCGCAGTTTGAGCTACAACAGAAGTTTATCAACCTTAGACAGGCTGGCAAGACTGTAGATGCTTATGCAGCAGAGTTCTGCAGATTGAGTAGGTTCGCCCCAGAAATGGTAGCAACAGAGAGCCAGAGGGCTATGAGGTTCCAGCAGGGGTTTCATCTTGAGCTCTTGCAATTGATAGAGGGGCACAATTACCAGACTTTTGATGAAGTATTGACGGCGATTCGAAGGCATGAGATAACCGTTCAGAGGATTGCGGCCAGGACTGGGGGTCAGAAGAGATCCCACAGTCAGATTGAAGGAGGAGGGAGAGTAGCGCCCCGAACAACAGCATCATCCCCTGGCATTCGTATCCACGATGTGGCACTGTGAGGACCAGCACCACCACCCAGGCAGCAGCAACAACAACAGAGGAAGAACCAGCAACCCCCAGCGGGCTGCACTTATTGCGGGAAGATAAGACACTCTAGAGATGTGTGTCGGACATTGAACGGGCAGTGTTTGATATGTGGAAATCCAAATCATCGGGTTACCACCTGTCCCATAAATTCGAGGTCAGGAGGACCAGGGCAACAATTTCCTGCTCTGCCAGCACCAGGGGCAGGACAGTATCGAGGACCAGCAGTAGCAGTAAGACCGTTGGCACAGCGCCCGTTCATGACACAGGCTCAGATGTTTCGGCAGCAGGGACCGCTGATGCAGCAGCACCAGCATAGACCACCCCAGCATCATCAAGGAAGGGGCCAGCAGCAGCACCAGGCTAGGCCGCAGCATGGGAACCAACAAGGAGGTCGAGGGCAGGCATTCACTCTGTCCTTGGAAGAGGCATTGGCATCAGGAGATGTTATGGCAGGTAACATTCTCGTCGTCTCATATCCCGCAGTAGCATTGTTTGATTCGGGAGCATCGTACTCATTTATATCTGTACAATTTGCAACACGGCTAGGAATAGAATTCGAGGCATTGCCAGGGAGGTTAAATATACTCACTGGTAATGGGCTCGTAGGAGTTAGTAGAGTTATTCTAGCATGTAGCATTGTAGTTTACGGGCATTCCTTACCCGTCCGGTTGATAGAATTTTCTGTTGGAAATTTCGACGTTATCTTAGGCATGGACTGGCTGAAAGACAGTCATGCGACAATAGATTATCGTAGAGGGAGTGTATCTTTTGATATTCTAGGCATGAAGCGGTTCACCTTAGTCAGATCAGTGGCAACTCAACAAGAGCAGGGAGTAGTGACGGTAATGGAAGAAGTTCAAGTCCCGAAGGTAGTTGAAGAGTTTCTAGACGTATTTCCTGAAGAACTTCCAGGTCTACCACCGGTTAGAGATATTGAGTTCAGTATAGAATTGGCACCTGGAACTAAACCGATATCAGATCGAGTTTATAGAATGGCGGATTCCGAGCAGGCCAAGGTATATCAGCACATAGAGGAACTGAAGGAGAAGAAGTTCATCCAAGCTAGCATATCACCATGGACAGCACCAGTGGTACTTGTGGGGAAGAAGGATGGGTCATCCAGATTGTGCATCGATTACAGGAAGCTTAACGCGGCAACAGTGAAGAACAAGTACCCACTACCCAGGATCGACGACTTATTTGATCAGTTGAACAAAGCTAGATTTTTTTCCAAGATAGATCTTCGTTCAGGGTATCATCAAGTGAGGGTTCGGAAGGAGGACATTCCCAAGACAGCATTCAGGTCGAAGTATGGGCATTATGAATTCTTAGTAATGCCGTTTGGTTTGACCAATGTTCCAGCAATCTTTATGGATTTAATGAATCGCATCTTTATGCCGTACTTGGATTAATTTGTCGTTGTGTTTCTCGACGACATTCTTGTATATTCAACTAGTGAAGAGGAGCATGAAGATCACCTCCGGAAGGTGTTACAGGTTCTGAGAGAGAACCAGTTATATGCCAAGCTCAGCAAGTGTGAGTTTTGGTCGGATCACATTTCATTTTTGGGTCATATCATATCAGGAGCTGGAGTAGCAGTGGATCCCAAGAAGGTAGAAGCAGTAGAAAGTTGGCCAGTACCCAAGACCGTAGCAGATATACGGAGTTTCTTGGGATTGGCAGGATATTACAGAAGGTTTGTATCAGACTTTGCGAGGCTTTCAGCACCCATGACCCGCTTGACACGGAAGAATGTACCATTCGTCTGGTCGGCAGAATGCCAAGCATCATTTGAGAATCTGAAGCAGAAGTTGATATCAGCGCCTATTCTTACATTGCCAGTTGGATCCGGAGGTTTTACCGTTTATTGTAATGCATCAGGTAAAGGACTTGGATGTGTCCTCATGCAGCATGGGAAGGTGATAGCATATGCATCTAGGCAGCTTCGAGACCACGAGAAGAATTATCCAACTCATGATTTGGAGTTGGCGGCAGTAGTATTTGCTTTGAAGCTATGGAGGCATTACTTATATGGTGATCGAGTGGACATGTACACAGACCACAAAAGTCTGAAGTACATTTTTACTCAGAAGGAACTGAACATGAGGCAGAGAAGATGGTTGGAGTTGATTAAGGACTATGACGTGGAGCTTCAGTATCATCCAGGCAAGGCTAATGTGGTAGCAGACGCTCTTAGTAGGAGAGGCGGCGCATTTATGTTGACAACACAAAAGCATATTTTAGAAGACCTTCAGGAGATGGGCATCGAGGTTATACTTCCTAGTGATGTAGGAGTTCTGGCGAGTCTACAAGTTCAATCCGACTTGGTAGACAGGATCAAGGCAGCTCAGGCACAAGACCCAAGGATTCAGAAGCTTAGGGCAGAATGTGAGTCAGGACTCAGAAAGGAGATGCAGATTCATGAGGATGGTACACTTAGGTTTGGGTTACGTCTATGTGTGCCTAGTAGAGATATCAAACAGGAGGTTATGACAGAAGCTCACAGTTTTCAGTATTCTGTACACCCTGGAGGGACCAAGATGTACCAAGATATCAAGCAGCACCTCTGGTGGAACAGGATGAAGAGGGAGATAGCTAGATTTGTTTCCCGTTGCTTGGTATGTCAGCAAGTGAAGGCAGAACAGCAGAGGCCAGCTGGGTTATTGCAATCGCTTCCTATCCCGGAATGGAAGTGGGAACATATTACAATGGACTTTGTGACCGGTTTACCGAGATCACAAAGTGGTAAGGATGCTATTTGGGTAATCGTAGATTGGCTTACGAAGGTGGCCCATTTTCTTCCTTTTAGAGTAGGCCAATCTACGGAAAAGTTGGCAGAATTGTATATGCAACAGATAGTCAGGCAGCATGGGGTCCCAGTCAGTATTGTTTCAGACAGGGATACCCGTTTTACATCATATTTTTGGAAGAGCTTACATCATAGCTTGGGTACCAAGTTAAGATTTAGCACGGCTTACCATCCACAGACGGACGGGCAATCAGAAAGAATAATTTAGACTTTAGAGGATATGTTGCGAGCTTGCACCCTAGATTTTGGAGGATCTTGGGAGAGCCACCTACACTTGGTCGAGTTCTCATATAATAACAGTTATCAAGCCAGTATCCAGATGGCGCCATTTGAAGCACTATATGGTAAGAAGTGTAGGTCGCCACTAGCATGGGACGATATCGGGGAGAGGAAGATGCTAGGCCCAGAAATAATTGTCCAGACCATTGAAGTGGTTAAGGGAGTTAGAGAACGACTTCGAGTTGCGCAGGATCGGCATCGTCATTAGGCGGACCAACATCGTAGGCCGCTAGAGTTTTCTGTTGGGGACCACGTGTTCTTGCGGATCTCACCTACCCGTGGGGTCATTAGGTTTGGCATTCGCGGGAAGTTGAGTCCGCGGTACGTGGGCCCATTTGTTATTCTTGATAGGATAGGCGATATTGCTTATCGTTTATCCCTTCCACCTTCGTTACGAGAGGTGCATGATGTATTTCATGTATCTCAGTTGCGAAGGTATGTGTCGGACCCAAGCCATATCCTTGATCATTCTGAGCTGGTTGTTGGTACCAACCTGTCTTACGAGGAACAGCCTGTGTCTATTTTGGACCGAAGAGAGAAGATACTCAAGAACCGAACAATTAGCCTTGTCCGGGTTGCTTGGGGTCATCACTCTTTAGGGGAGTCAACGTGGGAACGTGAGGATGATATTCGATCACGGTATCCGCACCTGTTTAACTCACAAGGTATATCTCTTTCTGTATACCTTGATTTTCTTAAACTCCTCATGCTTGTTACCTTATGAGTAAAATTGCTTGGTGTCGTAAAATGTTCAACATAGATATGTTACTTACTATTGACATTGTAGAATAATTGCTTACTTAAATTGCTTATACCTGGAGTAGTCCAGCTCTGATGTTTCTATCCTGCTTGGATTTAAAATTCCGAGGACAAAATTTTTCTAAGGAGGGTAGAGATATCACTTTCCATTCCCAGAATACGTATTTTTAGAATGCATGTACTGTTTAAATGTAAATATTTTGTATTTATCATGTATTGCCCTGTATTTAAATCCCTTTAAATTTCATGTTAATTAATTTTCTGTAATTTTATTCCTGCACTTTACTTTCTGCTTTTATACTCTGCTTTAGCTTTGCTATGGGTTCGGCTCAGATTGGGTTAATTATGTTGGTCCATCATGAACCGAAATAAACCCCCACCTACTACCACTCCTTCATTTAAAAGCCCATCCCCTTTCTCTCTCTTCATTACTCTTCTTCTTCCTCATAACTCTTCCACCAACCTAGAAAAGATAGGCAAGTGCCAACTTGCTTCTTGATGGATCTCTATTTTTGTTGTTCCATTGTCTTTCTCTTAATATTCTAAGACACTTTAGTGCTTGGCATTTTCAATTTCTATGGCTAAATTCTTCTAGATCTAAATTTATAGTATTTTCGGATTTCTTGGGTTTTGATCTATTAAACATTGTTATTTCCAAGTTTTGATGGTTCCATGTTGTAGAAAATTTCGTTCTACCCTATTTTGACCTATGGAAGTCCAAATTTGGACTTACGGTGAAGGTTTTATGGAGCTTGGAAGCCAAGGGTTCCATGACCATCCTTCTCAGGTTTTCTGAGAAGATGGGTCTCTCATTTCTCAGCCGCATGGATTAATTATTTCCCAATCTCATTCCTCAGCCGTATGGATTATTTATTTCCCAATCTTATTTCACAGCCGCATGAGAATCTCATTTTTCAGCCGCATGGATTAATTATTTTCCAATCTCATTCCTCAGCCGCATGGATTATTATTTCCCAATCTCATTTCACAGCCGCATGAGAATCTCATTTCTCAGCCGCATAGATTAATTATTTTCCAATCTCATTTCTCAGCCGCATGGATTAATTATTTTCTAATCTCATTCCTCAGCCGCATGGATTATTTATTTCCCAATCTCATTTCACAGCCGCATGAGAATCTCATTTCTCAGCCGCATGGATTAATTATTTTCTAATCTCATTTCTCATCCGCATGGATTAATTATTTCCCAATCTCATTCCTGCATGGATTATTTATTTCCCAATCTCATTTCACAGCCGCATGAGAATCTCATTTCTCAGCCGCATGGATTAATTATTTTCTAATCTCATTTCTCAGCCGCATGGATTAATTATTTTCTAATCTCATTTCTCAGCCGCATGGATTAATTATTTTTCAATCTCATTACTCAGCCGCATGGATCATTTATTTTCCAATCTCATTTCACAGCCGCATGAGAATCTCATTTCTCAGCCGCATGGATTAATTATTTTCCAATCTCATTTCTCAGCCGCATGGATTAATTATTTTCCAATCTCATTCCTCAGTCGCATGGATTATTTATTTCCCAATCTTATTTCACAGCCGCATGAGAATCTCATTTCTCAGCCGCATGAATTAATTATTTTCCAATCTCATTTCTCAGCCGCATGGATTATTTATTTCTTAACCACATTTCTCAGCCGCATGAGATTTTATTTCCCAATCGCATGAGATGGATTTTATTTCCCGAATTTGGCATTAATTAACATTGATTGTTATCTTGATTTATAATTGACATGCGTTCCTAGTTGGAACTAAGAGACTGGCTAGTCGTCTTATTGAATTGAATGGAATAAGACACGTTCATATCAACTATGAACTATTGAAATCGATTGGCCAATCCCGAATATTGACATATAGATACATGCAGGCTACAATTTATTTATTTATTTATTTTACGAAAGCAGCATGTGTACTTTATGGTCAAGGCATAATTATTCCGTGGTTAGTTTTAATTGTTGCATTACGCTATGTAAGACCTACAACCAAACTGTACGGGTATCGTTGTAGAGTTGAGCATATCGTACTTTGTACGGAAGTACTCATTCTGAAATGACCATGATCCACGGCATGAGATTTCACTTAACATAGAGGCTACTAAGTTAAATAAAATAATGATTGCATGGAGAGAATGGATTCCCGAGTTCTTACATGGCAGCCCTCTTTGGGACTTTTAGTGCCCAACAGGCCGGCTGGTTCCCACAGATACTGTAAATCTGCCACACGGGCAGGGAGCGGTATCTGCTTATATTATTGTATATTGTATATTGATGACGGGTGTCCCGCTGGGACTCATCTAATTCATGA
The DNA here is from genome assembly GCA_029216955.1 of Iris pallida. Classification (NCBI taxonomy): domain Eukaryota; kingdom Viridiplantae; phylum Streptophyta; class Magnoliopsida; order Asparagales; family Iridaceae; genus Iris; species Iris pallida. Next base: position 2,796,026 of record JANAVB010016192.1, on the reverse strand, counting down.
TTGGCGCAATTGATTGATTGGATAGACTAGCCTTGCTTGCCCATAGTAAGAACTGAGAAATCTTTATTGCATAATTCCAGGATAACTTGGGACTCACAGTAGTAAGCCGTAGGAGTTGGATGGCCGTTTAAGTTGATTTGTTTGTGTACTGTACCTACTCTGTTACCTAACTGAGATGATCAGAGCATCAGGACATGACGGGCCAACTTCTGTCCTTGTTTGGTTGGGAAGTTGGTTCGAAGTATCGTGATGTTACGTGAATCCCAGTAGCAAGCAGAGATCTATTATTATATTCTCTTATTTACTGGTTTAATGTCTCATATCGTGCTTCCTTGCGGTACTTGCTATTAGAGGTCTAACCTCTCTGGTTTTGTATGGCCAGATTTAGAGCCGGTTCCCGAGGACTCAGCTTACTTCTACCTCCAAGATGGTCAATACTAGAGGGATGATCGCAGGAGGACTCGAGTGGGTTCCTTACTTCCTCGCTCGTTTTGTTAATTACTTTACATTTTGCCGCTTGGCACCGACATGTTAGTCGGATAGTCTTGCACTTACTTTTACATAATTGTAATTAAGTCAGACTGCAGCTGATAACAATTGTGTATATGTTGCTATATCATCTGGCTATGTTTTGTAAAGCTAAATCTCAAGAACATTTTGACTAAGCGTTTGGGACGCCTTATTGCTTTATCTTAAATGTTCTCTGTTATTGCTTCTTATTTGAATGATTGAGACAATAGATGTGAAGTGACCATAGCGAGACTTTCATGTAGTATGCACCCCCTTGTCTTTTAGACAGCATTGATCGTATTATACGGTATTCATCTACCCGTAATACGTAGCTGGCTGAGTCATTCCCCCGCTCTCCAGTATTCTGGTTCTGGGGCGTGACATTGGGGCACGATTTTAGAGACGATTAAGAGAATCGAAGATATAATTGAAGTTCAAGTACGGGATGATTTGTAGGACTTAGGTTGATGGAAATCAACCCGAAAGTCGTATAGAGTCTTATAGGCCCGATCAAGGGTTAAGGAGTATGATTAATAAAATCATGAAATACGATCCAAGTTCGAATGTGATTAAAATTGAAAATAGTCTAAGTTCACTTGGCACGATAAACAAGATGACCAAAATTGATTGGTCATGGACAGAAGGGAATCAAAATCTTAACAGTATCGAAATTTAAGAAACAATTGAGATATGAAAATTTCAAAATTTTCAGAGTTTTTAAGTATAGATAACAGATGTAGATATGAGATAGTTGATTTGTGTAATCAAGACATAGCTAAACAAGGCAAAGGAAATGACGGTAAGATGAGAAAATCATCATGCGATGAGAAGAAAAATGAATGATAAGTCAAAAAATAAGGGTATGAATTGTCCTCATCATTTGGTCAAAAAAGAAGTGAATCAATTTAAGATACGACCTGATAACCATACACGTCTATCCAAAACCATGCTGCCAGAATTTACGCCACGCCAATAAGCATAGCTGCAATAAACGATAGAGTCCATAACTAAGGTATACACCCTATAATTATGTCATCTAGATTCCTTACCATGCCAACCGGTATGGCTGCAAGAGAATCTAAATTTCATAACTAGGATAGTATATCCAAAATCAGGCTCCATGTCCCTATCAGGCTAGCTAATATGACTGCGATAAATTCTAAACACCATAAATAAAGTAGACATTTATCGTTCTCATCGAATATGTTTATCAGAATATCTTAACTCAATTCATAAAAATTGATCTTAGATACAAAGTTAAAGTCAACAACGAACGAACATCAAGATTCAAAATTCTATGACGAATCAAGGATAAGTAAATGGGAACTAGCAAAAACAGATCCCGAGGTAGAGTTTAGAAGAAAATTCTCAGGAGATGTCCAAAGGTACTATCTAGATCAAGATAAAAGGAAATCATTGGAAATATAATCTAAAACAATCTCAACCTGATATAAGACTGGCAAATCATATTCTCGTCTCAACCTAGAAGATATATAAGTTTAACTTATACTTTCCCTCTGGGATCCACAACTCATTCCAAGAAGGAATAAAGTTTGATACGGACAAATGTTTCAGAAATCAAGACGAATAGAAATAAGTGGGAAAAGATTTGAAAAGCTTTCGAAATAAGATTCCCAGGTATCATCTCTGGAATCTACCAAAAGTTTCTAATATGTGACTGAGTACCAAAATGCTAAAATATTCTATTACTCAACCTTAATCCTAGGGCAGGCTCGCAGTAGTACAGATAAGCTCAAGTACTACCACGACTTCGCATTAATTGCAAAGACTGATCTGCATGGTCCACCACTAAAAATGTGTCACGACCCGCACCCGGATATACAGGTACGAATACGTGGGCCACGCCCAGCCTATGCCGCGGTATTGGCGGTAGAACGCTGTCAAGTATACTATACTAACTACAACATCTAAGATCCATAACTAGAAATGTACTCATGTCACATCACGAAAACTAAGGAAGATAATACAAGAAATAATAACAATATCTCTAGAACAACTAGAATCTACAAGGATCATAAGACAGGAAAATAAAGAAGGAACAACAAGACTAACTAAGGATAACTACCAGGCAACTCACATAGAAGAATAGTGAGATCCACCTCAGCTAGCAACATCATGAAGTCTAATACTGAGGGCACAACTACTCCTAAAATTTTATCAACATATCCAGTCAGGATGGAACGAGCACAAATCTCAAATAACAGTTCTAGTTAGACGATATTGAAAATGTAGCAGTAAATAGAGAGAATATACGTGGTAAAATAATATGTACATGAATCATGGTAAGGCATGTCAAGACTGTAACTGAATGTAAGAACAAGAAAACAGTATATATCATGTACAAAAATCTGGAACTATATCTATGTGAGTTTAGTATTAGTTTCAACATGTGATCGGCTTAGAACTTGATACAATGTTTGGCCTGGCTAATCATACGTGAGTGTATGATTAACACTATACAATGATGATACAATAATCTGTGGGGTATTGATCACATATCTACGCTAACACCCCCATCCCTGACTAATATAGTGGATCCAGTCATGACACGTCATGACACGTGATTCTCTGAGAAGGTAGCTAGCCTTCGCAGGAATCCTGTCTATACAATGCACAAGGAACTAGGAAGACTTGCACAAGGCATACCATATATAAGAGAAATAACATCTTATGATGGGATCTAGACAAATACCAATCCGTGTGAACAATGTGTCAAGAGAACAAGGATATCTACACTAAATACAAGAAACAAAGACGATATCATAAAACAGAAATATTATCAGAGAATGTACTCGCCTGTGATCTGGTGGAATATGTCAACTGGTCCAAGAACAGTGCCTCGAGGACCTATAGGTGGAATACTGTATCAATATAAGGGTTTGGAAGTAAAATCAAGTCATACCAAGTCAAACTAGGTCAATCTAAGTCAAGGGTTGACTTACAGTTGACTTTCGGTCAACTGGTCAACTCTGGTCAACCCTAGGTCAACTTTAGGTCGAACTTGACTAACGTTGACTAATAGTTGACTTTGGGTCAACTGGTCAACTTTGGTCCAGTTCTAGTCAATTTAGGCTACGGTTGACTTCCGGTTGACTTTGGTCAAAATAGTCAACTGTGGTCAACCAAGGTCAAAACTAGTCTAACCTAGGTCAATGTTGACTTTACTTCGACGTATAGTCAAAGTAGTCAACCATAGTCAAACTGGGTCAAGGCTAGTCTCTACAAACATCTACAGGGTCAACACATTCAATTTCAGTAGTTGTGAAATCACTAGAATCGATGGATCTCAAATACCACAAAAGGAGAAAGATTATAATAATAGGATGACACAAAAAGGGAAAAAATCTACAGATATTGTCGAATGATGAAACTAACATTACCAACGTGTCCAGAATAGTCAAATCAGCTAGGATAGCCTGTCTAAGAGTCCAATTTGGACACAGGAGCAAAACGGTAATTTTGGGCAAAAATGATGTCCGCCGTTGGACACACTTTGCACCGAAAAACGTGCCAAAATAAAAGTGCACAAAACCTAACAAATTATATGTCCACGAATCCAGAATGACGATGCGAACCCAACGGTATATCCAGAATTGGATTCCGTTGACCCGATCTCAAATTGGTCCATTGACCGGGACATTAAAATCCGATTTGCACGAAAAAGCGTGTCGGAGCCAATGTCCTCAAAACTCAGCAAATTATATGTCAACGAGTCCAGAATGACGATACGAACTCAACGGTATATCCGGAATTGGATTCCGATGAGCCGATCTCAAATTGACCCGTTGACTCAGAAAGTGGGACCCGCTTTGCACCGAAATGCGTGCCAGGGCCCACGTTCTCCAAATCTAACAAATTTTATATGAAAACATACCAGAACGACGTCACGAGTCTACTGGTGGTGTCAGAAATTGAATTCGGAGTCCCGGGTTCAAAAATGGAATTTTACAAGTGTGACACTAAGAATTCGAGCGGCCAAAAATGGAAGAGGGTTATACCAGCTGTGCACCAGAACTGGTAGCGCGCAAAACGGAGCTGATACGGCGAAGATACGAACCTGCGAAGTTGGCATCGCAAAACTGTCCAAAAATAGTACAAATTAAAACGTCAACTTGGTGGCCGATTTTGATGTATCAAATGACGAAGTTAACGGTTCAAACTTGACAGAGGTGAAGAGGGATATACCGAGATTGAGTTGGAAGAAACAATTTGACGATCCAACGGTCGGATCTCCCGAAAAATGTGCGTGAAGTTGCTTTCCAAAATGTACCGCGCGCGTCGACGGAATTTCGGGAAAAATGCACGAATCGCCTCGACGGCGCGTCCCGGAGGACGGTGGCTGCGTTGGGGTGGTACGCAGGGGTGCTCCCAGCCTGGGGCCACGCAGGGGGGTGCCACGGCCGGCCTGGCCGGCGGCGGCGGCCTGCTGCCGCTGCTGTAGCGAACTGCTGCTGCTGCTGCTGCTGCGCGTGAACGGTGGCTGCGGCGGTGCGGCACGACGGCGGCCCAGCGGAGAGAGGTGGCAGGGACACGCCGGAGATGGTGGTGGCGGCGACGGTTTAATTGTGGAAGTGGTGGTTATGAAGATGGTGGGGGTGGTGGTGTTGGTTTTGATAGTAATGGTGGTTGTGGTGATGCATGGAGAAGGAGGAGTAGAAGAAGAAGATGATGATGATGGTGGTGTAGTTGTGGAGGTGGTGGTGGCTGTGTTCTTCTTTTGAAGAAGAAGAAGAAGACTAAGAAGAAGGAGTTGAGGAAGAAGAAGGAGAAGTGAGAAGGAGAGAGAGATGATGATAATGTAGAGAAAAAAGGGGAGGCTGTACCAATACGGAAGAGAGAGAGGGATGATGTGAGGGGGGTGAGAGTAAGAGAGTTATGTGTGTGGGTATATATATAACATATATATACATATATATAAAGAGAGAGGGTGAGAATAGAGAGAGAGAGAAAGATATTTAGAGAGAGATAGAAAGTAGAGAGAGAGAGAGAGAGAGATGGGGGGCTGTGTGTTCGGGTACAGGGGATGAGGGGGTTGTGTGGGAAGAGAGAGAATGAGTTATCTAAATATAGGGGGAGAAGGAGTGTATTATACACTATATTATATATGTACAAATATATACATATATAAAAGAGAGGGAAATAGAGATATTTTTATATAAAATAAACGTATTTTCAAATAGAAAAAATGCAGACACATCAGTGGGACGTATGGGCAGTCATGGTAGGGTCCATGCCAAACTGGGTCGGACGTTGGGCCAAGTTTGGACAAAGTCGAAGCCAAGATTTAATTTATTTATAAATTAAACCAAATAAAATTACGGATGGAATGGGAGCACAAGGGAGATCAAATCGGTGGCACGCAAGTGGCGTGTGCATAGTAGGCTCAAAATATGCCAGGGCCATATATTGGGTCGACTGGATTGGATCGATGTCGGGTCCCGAAATTAAATTAAAAATTAAATCATGTTTTACGGTAGATAATTAATTGGCCTAATTTGACCCGAAAGTTGTGCAAAGGAAATGAAGCACAAAATGGAGTGTCTGAGTGGGACACGAAGGTCATGGGTGAAGAGCGTCTCGAGTAGATCATTCACGAGAAGTTGGTTTCGAGAAAATGATTGGTCTGGTGCTCCCAAATTAAAAGTCATGGTAACGCGCATATGATGATCAAGGAAAAGTGTGGAAAATCAATTATTAATTAAATGGTCTAAATTGATCCGAACTTGCGCGAAGCAAAAAGAGTACAAGGGAACAAGTTCGAGTGGGACACGAAATATCACTGTGAATATAATCTCGTCTACTACAAACTTCAAGAAGGAAGTTTCCAGAGACTGGCATCCCTGATGCTCTAGAATTCCAAGTCACGGTAAAGAGCATTAAATCAAATAATAACCAAATAATAATATTTATTCAAAATAATTGATTTATAAAATTAAAAAAAATAAGCCCTAAATTCAGGGGCTTACACGCGCACTAGCTCTCGCCTGAGTCACAAATGGCAGCTAGAGGAAAGTAAATGTGTGAAAGCTCCTGCGCCTAATAACTGTCTTCCCCTCCCCATGCACTACTTGTGCTGAATCCACACCACAATATTTCTAATAACCGCTAAGTCTTCTAGACGAATCTATTAGCAGTTATATCCTAACGCTCGTCCTGTACGCACTGATGTACGGTCGGTACGCAAGTCCGAATCTATATACGACTCGCGACTTCGTGGCACACATGTGTCGAGGCCAATGAATGCGGCACAAACCAAGGGCGGTCCCTTAACTCTAGGCCAAATGCAACTAAAATATAATAATTTGCAAGAACAATTTATATTTGTTAGAAATAAGTAAAAACATGCATGATATTGAGCAATTTAAATAAACAGTAAGGTAAGGTGTCTTGCCTGGTGTGTCGTCTGGTGTGCTGCGATATTTTCTGACATGTCTCAATAGTCCAATAGCCATGATCGATGTGTAGGGGTCCGAAATTCACAAGAAAATAGGAATGTTGGATCAGTCATGATTAATGGTGATAATCGTGAAAAATTTGTGGGAGAGATACATATACTAGTCTTAAAAATTATTTATAACCTTTTGAAAACTAGCTTTTATTAGTCCACAATACTTAGGAAAAATATTTTTCAAATACTAGAAAAACCATCACTTGGTACTACTTTATAGTAAAGATATCATAACATATTCAAGAATATATATATATATATATATATTTATATATATATATATATATATATATATATATATATATATATATATATATATATATATATTATAGAAAACTAAATTTAACTTGGAAATAACCTTTTCAAGTAAAAGCAAAAAAATAATATATTTTTTTAATCTAAACCAAATATATATTTGTTATGGTAATAATTTTGAAAACATATAAAATTTCTTAAATAATTTATTTATTACTAGCCATACAACCTAATATAAATACAACTAAATTCTTATATACTATTTATTGTATATGTGTTTAAGAAAGAATTAATTAAATAAATAAAAGCTAGAATAAAAATAATGAATATAGAAATAGAGCGAGAGAGGGAAAGTAATAATAATAATAATAATAATAATAATAATAATAAATATAATAATAATAATAATAATAATAATAATGATAGCAACAATATTAATAATACTAAAACTAATAATAATAATAATAATAATAATAATAATAATAATAATACATTAATGAGTGCTGCTCTCTTTTATAGCAAAGTGAGAGAGAGGAAGAGGAGTTCGAGAGAGAGAGAGAGTAGAGAGAGAGAGGGAGTTTCTCACCGTAGGGCTGCTCGGAGGCGCTGGGCGCCGGGCTCGGCTGGCGACGGTGGCTCTGGGCGCCGGCGCGCTTGGACGGCGGTCGACGTCACGTGGTCGGGCGGAGGTGCGGCCACGTTTCAGCGGCAAGGGCAAGGGGGCTTCGTCGATTGGCGAAGCCGCGGGAAGACGCTGGTAGTCGGGCGGGCTCGTCGCTCCGGCGGTTGTGCCGGCGCTGGGATGCGGTACTCATCGGCCGCGGAAGGGGAAGTGGGGCGGCTCTGGCTGATCCGGCGGGGCGGGTGGAAGAGAAAGGGGTTTTGAAAAGTCAGAGGGGGCTCTCCATCGGCGGCTGCCGCTTGGCGCGGAGGCGGAGGCTGGGCGTCTTCGGTCGACGGCCGGCATCTTCTGGACGGGATCGAGGAAGCTGCGCCGATCGGGACAACGCACTACTAAAATCTGCTCATATAGCGACGTATATTAGCGACGGATGCTTGTGGCGTCGCCAAACATTGAATATAGCGACGCCACGAAGGAAACGTCGTAAAACGTCGCTGACTAGCGACGTTCTGCGACAGAAGACTAAAAACGTCGCTGAATAGCGACGTTTTGTGACGTAACTTACTTAACGTCGCCATTTTGGCGACGTTTAGCGACGGCTAATAAGGACGTCGCTAACTCTTTTATAATTAGGGCAGAGAGTTCAGTCGAACGAAAATTTTCGAACGAAAATTTTTTTCCCCCCTCGACCCGATTTCCTCCTCCGGCGAATCCCTCCCCCCCCCCCCCCGACGACTCCACCGTCCCCCCTCCCCCCCGACGAGTCCCCTCCTCTCCCCGACGACTTCCCCCCTTCTCCACCGGCGAATCCCTCTCCCCGACGACTTCCCCCCTTCTCCACCGGCGAATCCCTCTCCCCGACGACCCCCCCTCCCGTCGAGCTCCTCCTCCTCGAGCTCAGGTAAACCCTAAGCTCCCCCTCCTCCTCCTCCTCCTCCTCCTCTCCCACGGACACACACACACACGGACACACACACGAACACACACACGGACACACGTACACACACAGACACACGTACACACACAGACACATGGTTTTGTTAGATAGATCTGAGTTTTGTTCAGTCTTTAAGCCTTTTTAATGCATTTGTTTAGTTCCTCCTTGATCATTCATGTAAACCTTCATAGATGACCACTTCCCCTGTGTGCAGCTGCATACATACATCCCCATTTTGTGTTGCACTCTCTATTTTGTGCTGCTTTGCCTTGGCTTGGGCTTTGCTTAGCATCTACAACCCCCCTTGCAGCAGCAAGCAGGCAGCAGAAGAGTAGCAGCAACCAGTAGCAGTAGGCATGACCATTTCAAAGGTTGGGTTCATATCCTCCATCAGTCCATTTTACCCATGTATCAGCCCACATCATTATGTACTGTCCTGCACTTTATTTGCCCATGAATTCCTTCACTGCATACATTTTCTTCTGCCCAGTGTATCTCAGCCAGCCTTGAATACCCCCACCTTGGTCCTAGTACCTCCCTTGGTCCAACTGCAGCAGTGTGTAATATGTTGGGTGCCTATGTGGTCTGCATTAGAAATATACTGTGGTCTATGAGTTGAGGGTTAAAGTTAAGGTAATACTCCATGGGTGACCCTATAATCTATAGTATACATATGTATTGGGTTGTTGTTCTTGAGCTAATGTATGGGTAGATATTTAGGACTAAGAGTTTTCAGACTACATAGATGTGAGAGTTATATTGCATAATATGTTATCTATATGTTATTGGATATATATAGGCTATTATGGTTACATGAGGATGTGAGTTATAGGTTAGAGGTTGAATTGGGGCTGAGTTAGCCTTGAAGTCATGGGTTGAGAGTTGAGAGGTTGGAGTATGGAGTTAGGAGTGAATGTGAGGGATAAGTTTATATGTAAGGTATGAATTATATATATATATATGATGTTTTGAATACATGTGATTGGTAGTCCAAGTTATTATAGGATTTTGGTTTATAGCTTGTATATAGGCTCTTGTATATATAGTTTACCCAATTAGGATTGTTTCTAGGGTAACATATAAGGCTATGTTGGTTAGGCCTAATTAGACTTTAGTTGACTAGCCCAAGACCTAGAATGCCTTGGTATTGAACCTAATAGGCTATGTTTGACCAATAGTTGACTTTAGTCTAGATGAGGCTAACCTAGACTAGTTTGACCTTGTTTGACCAAACTAGACTAAGGTTGACCTAGTTTGACTGTTAGAGTTGACTAGAGTTGACCAAGTTTGACTTTGACCTAGATTGACCTAGAAATCATATAGATTGCATTGTATCCTTCATTTCTCTTGTATTTTGCATATCATGACCTGTATTGCTCTATTTAGGACTTTGTGGCTCAGATTCAGACACCTGATATTTATCCGTCTTAGAGCCTTGGTTTGGGATACCAAGTTGGGGTTAGAAATAGGATACTAGTTAGCTATTGGTATGTGTAGATATATATTAGATAGATAGTTGGATGGATAGGTGGATAGATGGATGGGGAGTAGAAGGTGAGCTGCTGCCCCCATTCCAGCAACAGCAGCAGCAAGAACAGCTGTTGTAGCAGCAGTTTACATCAGCAGTAGCACCCCCATGGCCCCCCACTTGTAGTGATTAGCACTAATGGGGGCAGGAGAGGTAATTATAGGAGTAATTAGATCTAGATCTAATTAGCACTTGGCTACAAGGCATATTCCAAGAATATTCTAGAGAATATTCCAAGTCTATTCTAAGGAATATAGCGACTCCTATCGTTTGAATTAACCACATCTTGGCTATTTGTTAAATAGATCGACCCTGAGCTCCCATGTTCAGTCGTGCCTTCAACATCATGTTCAAATGAAGGTGACAAGCAGATGACTATAAAAAAATATGTCGTATTGAGCTTCATAAAGAAATGCAAGATTACTACATAGGAGGAAAGGTTTGGTAGGATTACGTCAAAGCACACGGCTTAGAAAATTATGACATATTTGTCTTCCGACACCGTGGTAACATGGTTGTCACATTAAGGGCCTTTGAGGAGGTGGCATGTTGTGAACAAATATATCCTTAGTTCTCCTACGTAATGTTAAAGTAAATCCGTAGAAGAACTATAAGGATATATTTTTTCACAACATGTCACCTTGTCAAAGACCCTTAATGTACCAACCATGTTACTACGGTGTCGGAAGACAAATATGTCATAATTTTCTAAGCCGTGTGCTTTGACGTAATCCTACCAAACCTTTTCTCCTATGTAGTAATCTTGCATTTCTTTATGAAGCTCAATACGGCATATTTTTCTATAGTCAGCTGCTTGTCACCTTCATTTGAACATGATGTTGAAGGCACGACTGAACATGGGAGCTCATGGTCGATCTATTTAACAAATAGCCAAGATGTGGTTATTTCACAGAAGCCATGAATTACCGGGAAAGCTGATGTCGCGGTCTAGTCACAAAACATCGCTGTTTTGTTTAACTCAGCGACATTTTGCGACTCCACATTAGGGACGTGATTATCAGTATGTGTCAGATCTTAGTATTCCTAAGTAAGAGTGGGTATATGTGAGTGAGTATCATTAGAGTGTTAGAGAGTTAGTTCAGTCCTAGTACCTAGAGTATATAGAGTATCTTAGAAATATAGGTATGATTGGTACAGTGTTTTGAGCCATTCTTTAGAAATTAAATTTACTTATGCCAAGCCTTTTGGGCCTATCAGAGTTATAGATTTTTTTCGGAAATCTAGTATAACGCTGATTGCCTCAAAAGGCTTGTATAAGTAAGAGTGTATAGAGTACCTTTTGGGCCTATAAGAGTTACTTCACTCAGTTTGTCAAGACAAGTAAACTTTTTAAATGTTGACGGTATATATACCGTCAACATTTGGTTTTGCCTTGTAGCTACAGGCAGTTGCCTGCATTTTGCCTTATAACTTGGCCTATGGCCTGTGCTTAAGCAGTGTGGACTTCCAGGTTAGGGTGTTAGTTCATGATTAGCATTATTTAGATATTAGTTTCAGTTAAAGGGTTAGTTAAGATTAGGATATTAGTTTATGTTAGAAGGAATATGAGAGTTAGTAGATGTTAAAGTAGGATATTAATTTATTAGTTAGGATAGATAGTTTGAGTTAGGATACTGCTCAAGCACAGGCCAAAGGGTCGATATTGGGTATTAATTTAAAAAGTTTTACTTGTCTTGACAAACTGAGTTAAGTAACTCTTGTAGACCCAAAGGGTCGATATTGGACAGTTGGTGTCGTGTACTCCTACAAGTACAATTATACCTCACCAATAATCTCAGTTTTCTCTAAACTGTCGCTCTCTACTGACCTCTATCTAAATTGCGCACCCATATCTAAACTGCCTTAATATTCATTCACTGACTGCAATGTGCATCTATCTATCTTACAGAATTATCCTCAATTGGATATGGATATGAATTACTACTTACGAAATAAACTGCCTTAATATTCATTCATTTTACTAGATTGTTGATCGAGTTGACCAATAGTTGACTTTGACCTTGATTGGCCTAGGAATCATATAGAATTGCATGTATACTTCTTTTATTTTATATTGACTTCCATGATATGACAGCTCCTCAAAAAAAAGAATCCTCTACTAGACATCGCACTCTCCTTTTCAGAACATCAACTAGTATTACTACCTTGATGTATATATAAAGTATGCATGTATAATAGTAGGTAATGATATGCAAAACTGAAAAGATAAATGCAATGCATGAATGAATGGATGAAAAGATAAATGCAATCCATCGGAAAAGCTTTGACACTTGCATATCATTCACTACCTTGATGTATCTATCTTACAGAATTATGGAGCTGAATTACTATCTGCGGAATCGTACTTGGATGTACAACCGTCATCCTGATGACATGTGCGGTGTGCGGGATGAATTCATAGAGGGTGTACACCAGTTCCTGCAGTTTGCCAAGGCGTTCCCTCAGTACATGGACGGTACCAAAATTAAGTGTCCGTGTGTGAGATGTCGTAACTTTAAATATCATCCAGAAGTGGATGTCACGTATCATTTGTACTCGAAGGGTTTCACGCCGAATTACTATCAGTGGAGCGAGCACGGAGAACTTGTGTCTTTAGCATCGGAGTACGAGCCTTATGTTGATGTCCACAACAACGCTCCTTACGACGATGGGTTGGTGAACATGGTTTTTGACGCGGCCGGGCCTAGTTTCGATCCGGATGATCATGATGCACCTGAGGAGGCACCGAACCCCGATGCTGCACAGTTCATGGAGTTGCTGGAGAATGCAAGGACTCCATTATATCCTGGTTGTGAGGATCATTCACCGTTGGAGGTGGTTACAAGATTGTTGAGCATCAAGTCCGATTTTAACATGTCGCAAGATTGCTACAACCGTATTATGGAGTTGCTTATAGAAATATTGCCTGAGGGTGCGAAGTTGCCTAAAGACTTTTACCGGTCTAAGAGGATGGTTAGATCGCTCTGGATGGGATATGAAAAAATCGATGCCTGTCGCAACGGGTGCATGTTGTACTACAAAGACGACAAGGATGAAGACGCCTGCAGATTTTGTGGTGTCGATCGCTACAAGGCCTGTGGTAGAGGAAAGTCTGTCGGTACCAGGAAGCCTACCTCTTCGATGCACTACTTGCCGTTGACGCCGCGTTTGCAGCGGTTGTTTATGGTGAAGGAAACTGCAGAAAACATGAGTTGGCATAAGCGGGAACATACCGAAGGAGTGTTGGATCACCCATCTGATGGAGAAGCATGGAAGCACTTTGATCGAGAGTATCCAGATTTTGCTTCTGATCCGCGTAATGTTAGATTGGGTCTCTGCTCTGACGGTTTTACCCCATTCGGACTTTCAGGATCCCAGTATTCGTGTTGGCCTGTGATCGTCACCCCGTATAATCTACCGCCTTGGATGTGCATGAAGACTCCATATATGTTCCTCACCGTTATTATCCCAGGTCCGAACAATCCGAAAAGGAACATTGATGTTTATTTACAACCATTGATTGATGAGTTGAATCAGCTGTGGGAAGTAGGTTCCAACACGTACGATGTATCTAGAAAACAAAATTTCCAGATGCGGGCAGCACTTATGTGGACCATCAACGACTTTCCGGCCTATGGAATGTTATCTGGATGGAGCACGCATGGTCGTCTTTCATGTCCGTGTTGCATGGACGACACTAAGGCTTTCCGTTTGAAACACGGAGGCAAACCGTGCTTCTTCGATTGTCATCGACGATTCCTGCCGAAGGATCATCCGTACCGGAGGAACAAGAATGCTTTTCGTGCTGGCGTTGTGGAGAAGGGTGATCCACCGACAAGGTGGTGCGGAGCCACGATATGGGAGGAGGTTAGAGATTTACCAAGTGCTATTGAGCAGCCTGCTACGGGCTACAAGTGTGACGGATTTGGTCGCACTCATAACTGGACGAAGAGGAGTATATTCTGGGATCTGCCATACTGGAGCACCAATCTGATTAGACATAACCTTGATGTCATGCATATTGAGAAGAATGTGTTTGACAACATAATTAATACTGTAATGGACGTAAAGGGGAAGACGAAAGACAATCCTAAGGCTAGATTGGACTTGAAAGAAATATGTAGACGTCCTGCATTGCATTTGATAGAGGACGGGAATGGAAAGTTGAAGCAGCCTAAGGCAATTTTCTCACTGGAGAAGGAGGATAAAGTGAGGCTTTGTAGGTGGATTCAAGGTCTGAAATTTCCAGATGGGTATGTTTCAAACTTGAGAAGATGCGTCGACCTCAAGGAGAACAAACTGACAGGTATGAAGAGCCATGATTGTCACGTATTCATGGAGCGGTTAATTCCGATTGCATTTCGGGAATTCTTACCGCAGGCAGTTTGGGATCCATTGACGGAGCTTAGCATATTCTTCAGGGACCTTTGTTCTAAGAAATTGCTCGTTGATCGTCTAGAAAAGCAAGAGAAGGACATTGCGGTAACACTGTGCAAGCTAGAGAGGGTGTTTCCTCCTGGATTCTTCGACTCTATGGAGCATTTGCCGATTCATCTTTCCTACGAGGCACGTGTTGGTGGACCCGTCGAATATCGATGGATGTACCCGTTCGAGCGACATTTGAATCACCTAAAAAGAAAGGTAAAAAATAAGGCTCGGGTCGAGGGTTCTATTTGTGAAGCCTATATTCTCGAGGAGATTACAAATTTCTGCTCCTCCTATTTCAAACCTCATGTTGCTACGAATAGAACGAGGGCTCCGAGAAACGACGACGGATATCAAGAATTTAATGATGGAATACTGAAAGTATTCAATGCGTCCGGAAAGCCTTCGGGAAAAATGAAGAAGAGATATTTGAATGACGAAGAGCTAAGGGCTGCTCAGTTGTATGTATTACTCAATTGCGACGAGGATGAAGTGGAGAAGCTAGAAGGGTAAGTAAGGAATGATGAGTTTACGTCATCTCAATGTAATAGTATAAGCTAATATTATTGTACTAATCGTTCTAATGCTTCGTTGTTTTCCAGCACATATAATGATGAGTTGAGGCTGGTTAGACCCTACCTAACAGACGAAGCATTAGAACAAGAAATGAGACGTCATTTTCCTTCTTGGTTGAGCGAATATGTAAGCAGTTCGGTAATATTTACTGGCCTCTTCTAATGCAACTGCGCAATAAATAACTTATTATCTCTTCTTTGATATTCAGGTCGATCGTCTAATTTCACCCGAGATTGAATTAATTAGAACTCTTGCCAAGGGACCAATTACTTTTGTTAAAACATGGCCAAGTTATTGTGTCAATGGCTTTCGGTTCAAGTCGACAAATGCTCCGATCAGAGACAGCTTCCTGGATCTTGATTCCACGAAGAACAGTTGTTTGTGTATCAAGTCTTCGAACTACAAAGACGTCGATCCAGGAAATGATTTCTTTGGCATCTTGCGAGAGATTGTGGAGTTGTCATATAATTATGGCAGAGAACCTGCAAATATCGTGTTGTTCAAGTGTGAATGGTTCGATCCGATTGAAAATCAAGGCTGGAAAATTGACAAGCATGGTCTTGTGGATATAAACTACAAGCGTAGATATCAAGGCTACGAACCGTTTGTCCTAGCAACTCAGGCTCAGCTCGTGTATTTTACAGCTTATCCGAGACGGGGAGCAACGAAGTCTGACTGGTGGGCAGTATGCAAGACTAAAGCTAGAGATACTTTTGATGTTGATGAAAAAGCTTACCAGGAGGACGAGCTACCTCCTGTAACCAATATTGTCGATGTGGACTCCACGGAAGTTACGCATTACACGACACATAATGTAGAAGATGTAGAATTATCCGAAGAGGAAGGCGAAGCCGACGAAGGTGAAGACGAAAGTGAAGATGAGGAGGAAGAGGAAGATGAGGTCGAGGAAGACGAACAAGATGATTATTCTGAAGATGATTGAGAGAGATATATCTGGACTTAGATGTTTATTGTAGAATGTATCATCATATGTTACCTTGGTTATTATCTTTGTTGTACTGTCATATTTCTAGTCTCTATTATTTGTTGTACTGTCATATTTCTAGTCTCTATTATTTGTTGTACTGTCATATTTCTAGTCTCTATTATATCTTGTACTATCATATGCTGTTATCAGGTATGGCAGGTCGTCGCGGACATTTGCGAGGGCCACGAGGAGGTCGGGATCATCCGGTACTTCCTACAGGTACTGCTAGGGGACGGAGTTTGCCTTCGGTACCTCCTATTGGTACCGGCTCTGGATCCTCGTCGCCGATTACTCCTCCATATCGGACAGTAGCTGGGCCGGTTGGGACGACGTCACGTGGCATATCTCCTGGGACGAGTAGTTCCAGACCTGTTGAGAGGGCTCCCCCGTCTAGCGTTCCTGATGTTGATACGACGATGGAGACGGATGAGCAGATGGCCGAGGAGGATGCGCCGACGGCCGACCAGCATCATGAAGATGATGCGTGCGCACCTCCGGAGGAGGGGAGGACGGAGATCTGGGCCGACGGTACAAAGTAGGTATTTTGGTTTATTATTATTTTTCTTCTGTTTTTATCATAAATTAACTTTTTTCATGAATATAATATGTATGTATAGATATCGTCCTTCAGGGGTACAGAGACGCCTAGGCGATATGCTGAGGCATAATTATGGTGGTCCCTGGATTAACTACTCTGATGCTCCAGACGAAAGGAAGAACTTCTGGTTTACGCGCTTCAAGGTTAAAATAGATTTGTTTTTAACATGAATCATTTAATTTATGCATATTATATATAACTAATAAATATTTGGTTTCGTACTGTTCTAGGATATGTTTTACTATCCGCCGCACCGGGCCGAGCAGATCGAGGGGATGTTTCCTTCCGTCGCTGCCAAGCTGATCCGCGACTCTATCAACGATCAGAAGGATCGTGATCGTGCCGGAAAGCCGATCCAAGGTTGGATCACCCCTGATCAATGGAATGCGATGAAGGCTCGATTCGAGGAGCCAAAGTACAAGGAGAAGTCGGAGAAGGCCAAGGCGGCTAGGCAACATGCCTCGAAGTGGTGCGGTGGGTCGATTCCGATGACGGAACATTTCCGTCGTCTGGTATGTCTTTCTCTTTTAGAAATATTATTTTAATGCAAATCCGATAAATTATTACTAAGATAATATATTTAATTACAGGTAAGGAAGGTCGGTAACGCCGACATGGTGACCGTCTTCCTGGCCACCCATCGGAAGGGCGGAGTCCTTATTGACGAGAGGGCCGAGCAGACCTATGTAAGTATTACAATACGTTATCTTAATTTAATACTTCGTGTCCATTTTAATATAACTTAGTAAATATGATGCAAATAAATATTCATGAAGTTAGTAAAAATAAGTACATTAATTATAAATTAGAAATCATAGAGTACTATCCATACTTTCTAGGCCGAGTATAAGAGGCTGCGGGAACGGGCGGCTGCTAGTGCACCTGATGCAGGAGAGGCCGGTACTTCCTCGCAGCCCACTCAAGCTCCGTCGGAGGACGAGCTGTGGATGACCGCCGCTGGTGGCCTCCGTAGGGGTACGTACTACGGTACGGGATCCTATGGCGCCCTAGTTGCGACCCAGTCCTCTAGGACATCTCCTGCTAGTGTGCATGGTCCACAGCCGTCCCAGGAGTCTGCCCGAGTCCACCAGATGATGGAGTCTCTCCGTGACGACCTGCTACGACGGATCGAGCAGCAGTCTCAGCATCCTACGGACGATCCTGCGCTGCTAGCACGATTGGATGCGCTCGACCGCGGCATTATAGACCTCAGGGAGACGACTGAGAGGACAGAGCGCGCCGTTGGAGGGTTAGAGCGCACGGTGACAGAGTTGCAGACAGGACAGGTGACCATGGCCGAGACGGTGAGAAAGGCGCAGGATTCGATGGTCCAGAGCACTGGTAGAATGTTATCTATCATGGATTCATACAACCAGCGACTTACAGCGTTGGAGCATGCTGGTACTCTGGGTGCGCCTTCATCGTCGTCGACTCCGCCGCCTCCACCGCCTTCTTCTTCGACACCGACTCCACCGACGTCACAGCCTGGCGCTCCATCTGTATCGATTTCACTTGCGGAGTATGAGGAGTTTTTACGCCTTCGTCGCGGCGGTGCCCCTCCTGCACCAGATCACTAGTAGTCCTAGTTAGGACTTTTATTTGTGTTTGTATCATCTTATGTTTGTGACTTATGATTGGATGTTTGTATTGGATGTTAGTTGTGTATTGGATGTTTGTGACTTATGATTGGATATTTGTGACTTATGATTGGATGTTTGTATTGGATGTTTGTATTGGAATTGTGAGTGGGGGTTTCAATGCGCTGTGATTTGGAATTGTGAGTGGGGATTTGAATGTGTACCTATATGTGTTTTATAGAATTGTGAGTGGTAATATAGAATCTGTGTTTTATTTTTTTTTATTTTTTTTACAACTTTAGCGACGTTTAGCGACGCTTACTGACGTTTAGCGACTTCGTTTTCCGACGTTTACCGACGACAAGCTGCAAATAATATATGTTTGCGACGTTTTACCGACATTTACCGACGACTAACTGCAAAAAAGTACAGCTCTCCGACGTATTTGCCGACGTTTACCGACACTAGCTGCAAAAATGTACAGGACCATTACCGACGTCTAGCGACAAAACTCACGTCGCTATATTACCGACGAAACGACGCTAGACGTCGGTAACTATTCCAGGTTTTACCGACGTGTGGCGACTACATATACGTCGCTAATATACCGACGGAACGACGATAAACGTCGATAACTCACCGACGTACTCGTACGTCGCTGAATGTCGGTAATTGCGACGTTCAGCGACGTTTTCGTGATCACCGACTAAGGAAACGGCGACAAAAGCTAAACGTCGGTAAATACGTCGGTGATACAGATTAGCGACGGAATTTCCTATTTTTCCGACGTTTTTGGGCGTCGCTAAAACCACTTATTTTGGTAGTGACGCCTAGATCCGGCCAGCTGAGGCGGGGAGTCCCTGGCGCGGCGGTGACTGGGCTCAGCCGAGGGGTTTCTCGGCGCGGTGGGGGCGGACGTATGGCGGTGCCGGAGGAAGGCGCGGCTCGGCCAAGAGCAGCGGCCATGGCGGCTCGCGGGCGATGGCGAGGTCGACACGACTCCCACTGGAGTCGGTCAGGGTGACAAGGGCGCGGCACTGTGGGAGCACTAACGGCGAAGGTGAGAGTCCCGTCCCCTTCCTTTTTCTTGTCGGGGAATTTTTGGATGGTGGTGGTGGTGACGGGTTCAGGTTACGAGGGCGACAATGTCGGTGTTGTTGTTGTCGATGTGGTGGCGGTAGTAGGGAGTCGACGGGGATATTGATGATAGGCTGTGGCAGTAGCAGTTTGGTCGGAGTTGGAGGAGTATGGCGGTGGTGGCGTGTGGTTATTAGCCGGTGAGGCTGGTGGCGGATGTATAGATGGTGGTGGAGTTGATAATAATGGTGGTGGTCGGCTGATGATGACGGAGATGGTGGGGGTGCTGGCGCCGTACGGTCCGGCCGAGAAATCGGGGACGGGGCATGGTGAAGGCGCGGCGATGACGGTGGAACGGGGTTAGGGTCAGGTTTAGGATCTGATTGTATGTGTCGGGGTGTCGTATCCTGCGCGACACGAATCGGATGTCCGGGTGTGTAGGACACAGAGTTGGGAGAGTTGTAAATATAATAGAAAAAATATAGTGGAGGGGATGAGGCACAGACACGATGCACCTGTTGTGGAGATATAATTTTTGGAGGAATAATTTGTGGATGAGTACCTCTCCTTATATAGGAGGTGGGAATGCCCACTTGGATAAGGATTACGATTTAAATCCAATTAGATAATTCACTATTTATTTAAATCAATTTAAAACCAATCCAAATCTATATCTAGATATATCATATCTAAAATACATTCAAAAAATCAATTCTTAATTTAGATTATCCTAACCAATTAAACACTAAATAAAATTTTCAAAATAATAATAAATAATAATAATCATTAATTTCGAAAATCATAATAAATATTTTTAAATATTAATAGGAAATACTTTCAAACTACATTTTTAATTAAATAGCATAATAATTTCAAAATAAAAATAATTGTTTTTTTAAATAGTAATAGGAAATATTTTTTAAAAAAATACATTTTTAATAATTTAGATAAAACAATTACGAAAGTAAACGTAAATAATCAAATCTTTAAAATACCTTCTTGCTAAATAATTTATCATAAATAATAAAAATAGATTTTGAAAATATGATTGAAATAATTTTCATGTGCTTCACACGAGTAGAATATTCACAAAAATCTAGTTTTTCTAAATTACCACTATTAAAATAAGATAGCATTTTATAAATAATTAAAATAATAAGTTTGGCAACCTCGATAGATACTTTTCACAAATAAAAATAAATAATTATATATATTATTTTGAAACCATCACCGATAATAAAATCAAAAAAAATATTTTTCTAAAATATGTACCTCGTACATATTCGCACTCGACGAGTAAATACGAAAAACGCAATTTCTCGCACGACGTACAATACGACTATGCGACGTATAAATACAAAAAAAATCAGTACTAAAAATATAGTAAAAATTTAGGGGTTTTACAATTCCCTTCATCCCCATCACCAAAACCCAAACCCCCTCTTTCAAAAAAGAAAGAGAGAAGGAAGATGAAGAAGAAGATGGAGTAAAGGAGAAATTGGAGAAGGAGCAAGCCCTAATTTTCAATTCCAAATCGAAATCATTTTCCTAAGGCAAGTCCTCCCCTGTAGCCTCCCTTCCCAAATTTTTTTGATTATTTTTTGACTATTTAATTGAATTAAATGGTGATTTTTAATATTTTGTAAATAATTATTTAGTAAATTATTACGGTGGATGACTTAAGTCTTTGTGGAGTTATGGAGCACAAATCGATTAGGAATCATGGCACGGATAGTGCAATAGCGTGCTTTGACTAGAGTACTAGCCCTGGTAGGGAAGGCCGAGCCATAGCGATGTCCTAACTAGGAAAAACCAGGCCAAGTTGCGACTTAACCCTTACGAAGGTTTATTATTATTATTTATATTATTGAGTTTTTTGAGAAACCGATTATACCATTTTAGCCCGGACTGGATCCGAACTGAGCCCAAGCCCATGTAAGCATCCAGTGTACACAAAGAGTCCATGTAGACATATTTTAAGTGGATGCAATGCCGATTATTGGATATTGTATTTCGTTCTTGTTATTATTATTATTATTGTTTTTATTATCAATACTATTGAGGTTATTATTATATAATAATATTTTAGTATTATTAGTTATACTATTTTTGACAAATAAATAGTATTATATATAGCTCATTAGGAAAAGATATTATTGAGGTGCATTCAGATTTTATAGGGGAATATTATATTAGTATATATATAAATATATAGATATATGGATGCCTATTAAATAATTGTAAATATATATTCTCAGTATTAATTATAAAATAAAGTAAGTATATATATATATAGGGTTATATAAGTATATACATGTGTATATACAAATATATTATATATGTGTATATATATATATACGTACGTGTGTATATACGTATATATACTTATCGTATATAGAAAAAGAAAAAGCAAATAGAAAACAAAAAGAGTTAGTAAAACAAATACAAAGAAACAGTAGCAGCCCAAGTTAAGCCAAGCACAGGACCGAACCCATTGGTACCATCTCCAACCGAGAGCCCGATTCTCCAACTGAAACCTATAGAAACCGAACTCACCAGCGCTCATATATATACGGATCGAGAGAAGATTACTAAAACCCTAAACGCATCGAACTGCCGCCACCCCCTGTGCGCCGTGGGGACCTCGACAGAGCGCACCATCGCGGTACGCCGCCGGCCGACTGTCCAGGCGCGGACATCGCGTACAAACACTCGGACTGCACAGCAACAGCCCCTGGCCGCCCGACTTACGCGACCCAAGTTCTCTGCCACTGCTCGCTCGTTTTGCGAGCCACTTCCTCGGGTATGTAGTCAACCTGACCGACTTCAACTTTCTCTAATTAGTTTTAGATTATACGAATCATATTGTCCGATATTTCGACGGAAGTTGACGAAAAACTGTCCCGAAACAGGACATATAGCCAGTCCAGGTAACCTATTTGGAAGCAAATCTCGAGCAATCCAGTAAGCTTCTGTAAAAAGTAATTAGAGGAAAAGTTAGACAACATGTAGGGCTTCATAACCTAATTTGTAGTTGCGAATTTTATCAACTGTGCACGAAGAAATCAATTTACGAAGTTCGAGAAAAATAGGATTAAAACAGATTTCAAAACTTAGAAATTTGTCCGATACGACGTGCGTCCCGCCAATCCGGGCGACAGTGGTCGTGCACAGTAGGCATCGATGTCACCCTCATTTTTCGTATTTCTCGTATTTCGTATTTATACTCGTATCTGGATTTTGGCATGTATTTTTATTTTTCTCAGCTTGTAGAATTTCGGTATTTCTCGTATTTTGGGTTTTGGGCTTGGCTCGGTTTTAATTGGTTTGGAATCGGTTTGGTTTGGTTTATGTGTTGGAACACCATAGCCCTAAGCTCCACCCTAAAAAACACTACAACACCCTCTTTATAACTCCACCAACCTCTTCTCTCTCTTCATAACCACCATTAATTTCTTCTTCTTCTTCTTCCTCCACACAACTCCCCAACCCTTAAGCAAGTACATCTTGCCACTACATGAGAACCCTCTTTTCTTTGTCCATTTGCTAGTTAAGGACATGGTGATCAACATTAGTTCTTGGCATTTTGTGATTTGGAGCCTCCATTGTCCTAGATCTAGTTATTCTTATTTTCGGATTTTTGCATGTTTTGATCTATTTCGGTTGGAGTTTTGTGGGTTCTCATGTTTCTATGTGGAAGAGAGTTTAATTTCACCCAAGTTGGAACTTTAGAAATCCGGATTTGGAGTTCGGATGACCAAGTTATGTTGTTTTGAAGTTTGGGTTCTGCCATGGTGTTCTTGCTGTTTGGAGAAGACAGTGAGCAGTGTGCAGAGCTCCTTAGCTCACGCACACTGAGCTACGTGCGCTCTTTAGCGCTGCGTACGCAGGCTTGAGTACGCTTCCTGTTGGAAGCGTGTCCCCTTGAGCGTGCGTGACTTTTCACGCAGCTGCTCCCTTGAGCGTGCATGACTTTTTACGCAGCTGGCTCCCTTGAGCGTGCGTGACTTTTCACGCAACTGCTCCCTTGAGCGTGCGTGACTTTTCACAAAGCTGCCTCCCTTGAGCGTGCGTGACTTTTCATGCAGCTGCCTCCCTTGAGCGTGCGTGACTTTTCACGCAGCTGCTCCCTTGAGCGTGCGTAACTTTTCACGCAGCTGCCTCCCTTGAGCGTGCGTGACTTTTCACGCAGCTGCTCCCTTGAGCCTGCGTGACTTTTCACGCAGCTGCTCCCTTGAGCGTGCGTGACTTTTCACGCAGCTGCTCCCTTGAGCGTGCGTGACTTTCATGCAGCTGCTCCCTGTAGCGTGCGTGACTTTCACCTACGCTGCTCTCTCAGCGTGCGTGACTTTTTGTACGCTGCTCCCCTGACCCCTTGCTTAACCCACAGGCTCTTGGAGTTTTGGTCTTATTTCTTTAAGCTTGGCTTTTCTATAGTCCTGTACACTGCTCCCTGTAGCGTGCGTGACTTTTCGTACGCTGCTCCCATTTTATATCCTTACGCCTTTTGTCATGAACTTGATTCTACTTAATATGTTTGGAATGACTATAGTACATGGCTTGGTATGGCAAGGAACTTGCATAACACGACAGTGACCCGTAGTGGTGCACTCCTGACATAACCAACCTGACGTGATAGTGGCCCGTCGTGGCACACTCCTGACAAGTACCCTGGCATGATTTATCTTGATAACTTAACTTGACCTGCCTTGACACCGTGGGTGGTTCTTTCTTGCTTGCTTGTTAATCCACTTGTCCTGTCTTGCATCATGTCTAGGATGGGACTCCTGAGTACCACGGTCAGGAGCACCTATTAAAATGGATTAAGGTTCATAACTAGAATAACACAGTAGTTATGAAGAGATGACACAGCTACAGGCAATCCCGTTACCTGGGTGCTCTTGGGATCTGTAGCCTGCCGTCGAGTAGGGCACATTTCCAGCGCACCGTCGAGTGTTGCACCCTCTAAGTCACCTAAGGGTACATTCGTCTCCTGGACCATGTACCCACCAGAATTCAACCCCTAATTTTTGACCTGGGTAGCCTGGATGGTCTGCAGGGCTTGTGGCTGTGGAACAATCTTACTGCATCTTGTTAGTAATTAGGTCTGTGATAACCCTAGTTAGTTAAAGTAGTAAGCCGTAGTATCTGCTTGGCCGTGATTGATTGAATGAGGTATAACCAGTTTAGCCATGTCTTGATCCCGTACAAGATTGCTTTCTGTCTTGAATTCTTGTATTATTATCTTGCCGATAAATGGTGGAAAACCTAGCTCTGTTCAGATGAAGGGTTACAACCCCGGTCCTTGTTTGGTTTACGGGTTGTAACCTGGCTATCGGAATAGTTCCATGGTTATCTCATCATATATCATCCTGACATGTTTTCTTAATTCAAGTTTTAATATTATCTTTTCTTGTGCTGATTGCTGGCTTTTGTTCTTATTTCGTGGCCCCCTTGTGGCACTTGCTCTTTCTGGGGTTTGACCCAGCTGGTTTTGTGTGGCCAGATTTCGGAGCAGCTCCCGAGGATCTACCAAGCTTCCAGCCCGATGGTGGCGACTAGAAGGAACCCGGGCCACGAGTGGGTTTTCTATTTTGTTTCGCTCACTCTATTGTAAAGTTATTCTTTTGAGGCGTTTAGCCGACGAGCAACTGTTAGCTCGATGTACTTTACTTACTGTCTGCCTACGGGCTGTAAACATGATTAATAAATCCTAGGGTTGATCATGTATGACTTAACTCTTGCTAGTCCTAGCACTTTGTACGACTAGCTTCATGATCAGCTGATATGTAATATTTGGGACGCCTTTTATTGTATATTTGGTGGTCAAATATCTTGAAATTATATTACTTGCTTGAGATTAAGACAATAGGCTTGACCTTAAGAGACTGTTGGCTTGTAGTAAACCCTCATATCTAGACAGCCGTGACCGTATAGTTGAGATGTATTCTATTTCAATATACGTAGCTGGATATGTCTGCCCCCGCTCTCCAGTATTCTGGTTCTGGGGCGTGACACGGTTTAAGTGGTAGCCCATGCAGGTCTTGTCAATCAAGAAATGTGAGGGTTTACCGAATAGATGTCTCAATCAATATTCGCCCTTGATCTTCGCCCGTATTTTCAAATCCCTAAAATTCTTGCTCTGATTACATGCTTGTATCGTTGATCTGTCCTGGTCCTTCCTTATTGTTTCCCTGTGTCGTCTTCTTCAGCGGCACTATACCTGACCCTGCCGATCAGCAAGGAGGAGCACCTCCCGTGGGCCAGCAGCAACCTGGAGATCAAGCCCAGCATTCCGGAGTCGCCTCCAGAGTAATACCTACTGGAGAAGAGTCACCAGTTCGGCCCGTCCAGCCCGCAGAACCAGATGATGGCACCTTGGTAGGTCTCATCAGGACCTTGATAGCTTCCCAGGATCGCAGAGGAGACGCCTTGCACCAGGCTGTGGCAGATGCTTTGACCAGAGGCAGTCATCCGGGGAACAGTACGGCCAATAGTTTCAAGCGCTTGAACCCTCCTTTCTTCGACAGCAGCGAGGATGCGATTGTCGCGGATGCATGGCTTCAGGATACCGAGGTGATTCTGGAAGCAGCTAGGACACCCGAGAATGAGAAGGTGGCGGTGGTACGCTTACAGTTGTTGGACTTGGCTCGTAGCTGGTGGGCGACGCAGGCCATGGGATTAGTGGCACCCATTGCTTGGACAGTGTTTAGGGAGAGATTCCAGACGAAGTACTTTGATGCTGTGGCTCGGTACGACCTGCAGACCAGATTACCAACTTGAAGCAGGGAGGCAGGACGGTCGATGGTTATGCGACCGAGTTTTCTAGGCTCAGTAGGTTTGCCCCCACCTTGGTGGCGACCGAGTTTGATAGGGCCCAGCGGTTCCAGTAGGGACTGCATTTGGAGATCTTGTTGGCGGTTGAGCAGTTCGAGCACCAGACGTTCGATGCAGTCTTGAGAGCAGCTAGGAGGCATGTGTATACCTCCCAGAGGATTGTGGATAGGACCGGAGGTAGGAAGCGGTCCCACAGTCAGATGCACCAATCATCAGCTCCAGCCCCGGCAGCTAGGGGATTGACCTTTGGAACTCCGAGGCGGGCGGCCTCAGTAACGTCGGTTCAGCATTCGACCCCGACGTACCCGCAGCAGCAGAAGCAGAAGCAGACTTCCGCGATGGGATGTTCTCATTGCGGGAAGCCAGGGCATGTGGTGGCAGACTGTCACCGGGCGCAGGGATTGTGCCTGGCTTGTGGAGCAGCAGATCATAGGGTTAGGGCTTGCCCGAATAGGGGTGGTTCATCTGTATCCAACCCTTCTAGCTCTTCGGTGAGAGGACCGGCCCCAGCACCAGTTCAGCAGCAGCAATATCAGTCTTCGAGGCCCTTGCCGCCTCAGTCTCAGGCATTCCAGCAGCAACACCCCAGCAGTATGCACAAGCCCAAGCTCAGACCCAGAATAGGCAGAGAGGTTTCCAGCAGAGGGGACCAGCAACCAGAGGACAGGGTCAGGCCATGATGATGGCTATGAAAGAAGAAGTTACACCAGATGAGGTTGTGGCAGGTACTATTCTCGTCAACTCCTTTCCAGCTTCGGTATTGTTTGATTCTGGTGCATCGCATTCATTCATGTCTGTACGATTCGTGACACGGATAGGATTGGAGCCTGAGTCATTATCAGTGAGGCTCAATATACTTACTGGTAATAGTCTTGTGGGAGTAGATCGAGTGTTTTCCTCGTGTCGGATCGTAGTTAGCGGTAGGGAGTTTCCCGCTAGATTCATAGAGTTTCCTATAGCAGACTATGATGTAGTCCTAGGCATGGATTGGTTGAGGAACCAGTATGCTAGAATAGACTGTCATATTGGCAGAGTTGTCTTTAGTATCCCCGGCGAGCCAGAGTTTTCGTTTTCCAGAGGCGCAGTGGAGCCGTCTTCCCCAATATTGCGGATGGCAGTAGCAGCAGTGCAGTTGCCCAGGATAGTCGATGAGTTTCCAGATGTCTTTCCAGAGGAGCTTCCAGGGATGCCACCGGAACGGGAGATTGAGTTCACTATAGACTTGATTCCCGGGACATCACCAGTATCAGAGCGAGTCTACAGGATGGCGCCTTCAGAGTTGGAAGTTTTGTACAAGATGATTGAAGAACTGAGGACCAAGGGATTCATCCGTGCAAGTGGATCGCCTTGGGGAGCCCCGATGCTTCTAGTGAAAAAGAAGGATGGTACGTCCAGGCTATGTGTTGATTATCGTACCTTGAATTCGGTGACAATCAAGAACAGATATCCTCTTCCGAGGATAGATGACTTGTTTGATCAGCTCAGAGGGGCTTCAGTATTTTCGAAGATCGACTTGCGGTCGGAATACCACCAGATCAGAGTCAGAGAGCAGGACATCCCGAAGACAGCATTCAGATCGAGGTATGGACATTGGGAGTTCCTTGTTATGCCCTTTGGAGCGACCAATGCGCCGGCAGTGTTCATGGACCTCATGAATCGCATTTTCATGCCTTACTTGGACCAGTTTGTGATTGTGTTCTTGGATGATATCCTGGTCTACAGCAAGAGTGAGGCAGAGCATGAGCAGCATCTCAGAGTCGTCCTCCAGACGCTTAGGGAGCATCAGTTGTACGCCAAGTTCAGTAAATGCGAGTTCTGGCTCGATCGCATTTCGTACTTGGGTCACATCATTACCCGAGGAGTGGAAGTGGATCCCCAGAAGATTGTGGCTATCGAGTCATGGCCGGTACCCAGCTCAGTGGCAGAGGTTCGCAGCTTCCTTGGATTGGCCGGCTACTACCGACGGTTTGTTTCAGATTTCGCAAGGATTTCAGCGCCGATGACCCAGTTGACCCGCAAGGATGTGCCATTTGTTTGGACATCAGAGTGTCAGGAATTATTTGAGAAGTTGAAGCAAGGTTTGATAACGGCTCCCATTCTCACCCTTCCAGATGGGACCGGAGGATTCATAGTTTATTGCGACGCTTCAGGCACAGGATTGGGGTGTGTCTTAATGCAGCATGGGAAGGTAATATCTTATGCGTCATGTCAACTTCGTGATCATGAGAAGAATTACCCGACCCACGACTTGGAATTGGCGGCGGGTAGTGTTTGCTTTGAAGTTGTGGAGACACTATTTGTATGGAGATAGAGTGGAGATCTTTACTGATCATAAGAGCCTGAAGTATGTTTTCACCCAGAAGGACCTTAATATGCGGCAGAGAAGATGGCTCGAGTTATTGGTGGACTATGATGTGGATTTACAGTATCATCCCGGGAAGGCCAACGTTGTAGCAGATGCATTGAGCAGGAGAGCCGGAGTTTATTTCCTGACGGCGCAACCAGAATTATTGGCAGATCTTCAGAAGATGGGCATTGAAGTGGTTCTTCCAACCAGCGTGTCATTGATGGCCAGTCTACAGGTTCAGTCCAGCATAGTTGACAGAATTCGGGTGGTGCAGTCAACAGATTCCAAGATCCAGCGACTCAGAGCAGAGTATGAAGCAGGAAGAAGGCCAGAGTTATGTATTCATGAAGATGGTACACTTCGGTACGGCACTCATCTTTGTGTACCCAGTGGAGATATCAGACATAAAGTTATGGCAGAAGCCCACAGTTCTCAATATTCTATTCATCTGGGTGGTACGAAAATGTACCGTGATATTCGTCAACATTTTTGGTGGAATGGCATAAAGAGGAAGATAGCCCGGTTTGTCTCTCGGTGTTTGGTTTGCCAACAGGTTAAAGCTGAACATCAGAGGCCCGCTGGACTTCTTCAACCCTTACCGATCCCAGAATGGAAATGGGAACATATAACCATGAATTTTGTGACCGGATTGCCCAGATCTCCGGCCGGCAGAGATGCTATTTGGGTAATTGTGGACATGCTTACCAAGGTGGCACACTTTCTCCCATTCAGAGTTGGACAGTCGACGGTGCAGCTAGCAGAGATGTATCTCAGGCAGATCATCAGGCTTCACGGTGTGCCGGTCAGTATCACCTCGAACAGGGATTCAAGATTTACCTCACACTTTTGGCACAGCTTGCAGAAGAGTTTGGAGACTCGCCTTCATTCAGCTCAGCTTATCACCCGCAGATGGATGGTCAGTCAGAGGGCACAATCCAGACCCTTGAAGATATGTTGAGATCCTGTACCCTTGACTTCAGTGGTTCATGGGAGAATCATCTGCACCTGGTAGAATTTTCGTACAACAACAGTTATCAGGCCAGTATCCAGATGGCACCCTTCGAGGCTCTTTATGGCAGAAAGTGCAGATCCCCGCTAGCATGGGACGATGTCGAAGAAAGACAGATGCTCGGACCCGAGTTGATTTCCCAGACGGTTTGAAGTGGTCAGGAAGGTCAGAGATCACCTCCGAGTTGCCCAGGACCGCCAGCGCCATTGGGCCGATGCTCATCGGCGTCCCTTAGAATTTGCTGTCGGCGACCATGTATTCCTTAGGATCTCGCCTAACCGCGGCGTCATTCGCTTCGGCGTGCGGGAAAAGCTTAGTCCTAGTTATATAGGACCGTTCGATATTCTAGAGCGAGTAGAAGATGTATCCTATCGTCTCGCTCTTCCGCCGTCGCTAAGTGAGGTACATGATGTATTCCATGTATCCCAATTACGACGGTATATTCCGGACCTGAGCCACATCCTAGATCATTCGGAATTGGTTGTTGGTACCAACCTTTCGTATGAGGAGAGGCCCGTATCTATTTTGGACCGGAGGGAAAAGATACTCAAGAACAAGACTATTAAATTAGTCCGTATTGGGGTCATCACTCTCTAGGTGAGTCAACGTGGGAGCGTGAGGACGACATCCGATTGCGATATCCCTACCTGTTTGACTCGTGAGGTATAATGTCTTATGCCTTACGTTTCCCTTCCTTGCTTGCATTGTATGATTGTATGATTGAACTGCTTAGTGTAACTTGCCTGTGCTTAGTATAGCTTATCGTGGCAATCTCTAGCTCCCTGATTAAATTCCGAGGACGGAATTCTTTTAAGGTGGGTAGAGTAGTCACCCTTATTTCCCGTATTTCCCGTATTTCGTATTTATACTCGTATCTGGATTTTGGCATGTATTTTTATTTTTCTCAGCTTGTGGAATTTCGGTATTTCTCGTATTTTGGGTTTTGGGCTTGGCTCGGTTTTAATTGGTTTGGAATCGGTTTGGTTTGGTTTATGTGTTGGAACACCATAGCCCTAAGCTCCACCCTCAAAAACACCACAATACCCTCTTTATAACTCCACCAACCTCTTCTCTCTTCATAACCACCATTAATTTCCTTCTTCTTCTCTCCACACAAATCCCCAACCCTTAGGCAAGTGCATCTTGCCACTACATGAGAACCCTCTTTTCTTTGTCCATTTGCTAGTTTAGGACATGGTGATCAACATTAGTTCTTGGCATTTTGTGATTTGGAGCCTCCATTGTCCTAGATCTAGTTATTCCTATTTTCGGATTTTGTAGTTTTGATCTATTTCGGTTGGAGTTTTGTGGGTTCTGATGTTTCTATGTGGAAGAGAATTTAATTTCACCCAAGTTGGAACTTTGGAAATCCGGATTTGGAGTTCGGATGACCAAGTTATTGTTTTGAAGTTTGGGTTTTGCCATGGTGTTCTTGCTGTTTGGAGAAGACAGTGAGCAGTGTCCAGAGCTCCTTAGCTCACGCACACTGAGCTATGCGCGCTCTTTAGCGCTGCGTACGCAGGCTTGAGTACGCTTCCTGTTGGAAGCGTGTCCCCTTGAGCGTGCGTGACTTTTCACGCAGCTGCTCCCTTGAGCATGCGTGACTTTTCACGGAGCTGCCTCCCTTGAGCGTGCGTGACTTTTCACGCAGCTGCTCCCTGAGCGTGCGTGATTTCATGCAGCTGCCTCCCTTGAGCATGCGTGACTTTTCATGCAGCTGCCTCCCTTGAGCGTGCGTGACTTTTCACGCAGCTGCTCCCTTGAGCGTGCGTAATTTTTCACGCAGCTGCTCCCTTGAGCGTGCGTGACTTTTCACGCAGCTGCTCCCTTGAGTGTGCGTGACTTTCACGTAGTGCTCCCTGTAGCGTGCGTGACTTTCACGTACACTGCTCCCTGTAGCGTGCGTGACTTTTACCTACGCTGCTCTCTCAGCGTGCGTGACTTTTCGTACGCTGCTCCCATTTTATATCCTTAGCCTTTTGTCATGAACTTGATTTTACTTAATATGTTTGGAATGACTATTATACATGGCTTGGTATGGCAAGGAACTTGCATAACACGACAGTGACCCGTAGTGGTGCACTCCTGACATGACTAACCTGACGTGATAGTGGCCCGTCGTGGCGCATCCTGACAAGTACCCTGGCATGATTATCTTGATAACTTAACTTGACCTGCCTTGAACCGTGGGTGGTTCTTTCTTGCTTGCTTGTTAATCCACTTGTCCTGTCTTGCATCATGTCTAGGATGGGACTCCTGAGTACCACGGTCAGAGCACCTATTAAAATGGATTAAGGTTAATAACTAGAATAACACAGTAGTCATAGTCATGAGAGATGACACAGCTACAGGCAATCCCGTTACCTGGGCTCTTGGGATCTGTAGCCTGCCGTCGAGTAGGACACATTTTCAGCGCACCGTCGAGTGTTGCACCCTCTTAGTCACCTAAGGGTACATGCGTCTCCTGGACCATGTACCCACCAGAATTCAACCCCTAATTTTCGACCTGGGTAGCCTGGATGGTCTGCAGGGCTTTGGCTGTGGAACAATCTCACTGTATCTTGTTAGTAATTAGGTCTGTGATAACCCTAGTTAGTTAAAGTAGTAAGCCGTAGTATCTTGGCCGTGATTGATTGAATGAGGTATAACCAGTTTAGCCATGTCTTGATCCCGTACAAGATTGCTTCCTGTCTTGAATTCTTGCATTATTATCTTGCCGATAAATGGTGGGAAACCTAGCTCTGTTCAGATGAAGGGTTACAACCCCGGTCCTTATTTGGTTTAGGGTTGAACCTGGCAATCGGAATAGTTCCATGGTTATCTCATCGTATATCATCCTGACATGTTTTCTTAATTCAAGTTTTAATATTATCTTTTCTTGTGCTGATTGCTGGCTTTTGTTCTTATTTCGTAGCCCCCTTGTGGCACTTGCTCTTTCTGGGGTTTGACCCAGCTGGTTTTGTGTGGCCAGATTTTGGAGCAGCTCCTGAGGATCTACCAAGCTTCCAGCCCGATGGTGGCGACTAGAAGGAACCCGGGCTACGAGTGGGTTTCTATTTTGTTTCGCTCACTCTATTATAAAGTTATTCTTTTGAGGCGTTTAGCCGATGAGCACCTGTTAGCTCGATGCACTTTACTTACTGTCTGCCTACGGGCTGTAAACATGATTAACAAATCCTAGGGTGATCATGTATGACTTAACTCTTGCTAGTCCTAGCACTTTGTACGACTAGCTTTATGATCAGCTGATATGTAATATTTGGGATGTCTTTTATTGTATATTTGGTGGTCAAACATCTTGAAATTATATTACTTGCTTGAGATTGAGACAATAGGCTTGACCTTAAGAGACCGTTGGCTTGTAGTAAACCCTCATATCTAGACAGCCGTGACCGTATAGTTGAGATGTATTCTATTTCAATATACGTAGCTGGCTATGTCTGCCCCTGCTCTCCAGTATTCTGGTTCTGGGGCGTGGCAATCGAAAGCTGCGTAACGGCTTCGTGATCGTGTGGACTTTGACGGAATTCAAATTGGTCGCGTGTGCGCGACGAATTTGATGCGTATCCGTCGAAATTCACCGTATCGGCCTCTGTGCAAGTTTTCAATTACTTCGTGTACGCTCGTCAGATCGAGATGAAACTTGTGCCAACAGGACCGTATCATTTTTCTGGTTCTGCATGCCAAGTTTGGTCCAATTCGAAGACAGTTAAATCGAACACCGTTTTGCGGGCCCCACGGTCCCACTCAACGGGCGACTTTGTGCACGGCCCGCTGGAATCCAACTTTGGACATACGGTTGGGTTCGTATCGGAAAACCGGATCCGTAGACATGTAGTTTGATGACTTTAGGGACCGTTGACTCTGGCACGCTTTTCGGTGCAAAGCGGGTCCATCGGCGGACATCGTTTTTTTCCGAAATTACCGTTTTGCTCCTGTGTCCAGAATTGGACTTAAGGACAGGCAATCCTAGCTAATTTGACTATTCTGAGAAAATTGGTAATATTTATTTCAGCTTCCGGGGACTGTTGTACGAGTTTTCACTACTGGGGCACACTAATTGGTTTGGATTGTCGGTTTCACCAGCAAAGGACCACAGGCGAGTACAGTTTATTGTCTGCATTTCGATACTGATCTTCACTATATCTCATTGTTTGGTCATTGATTATGTGATTTTATATTCTATTATAAATTGTTGAGTCAAAAATGAGAAGTACCAAGGATGTGTGATCTGACCTTAGACCGTGTAGACCGTATTTATTATTGCATTTATTTCTTGAAGACAGTGTAGACAGTAATTTATTTATTGTAAAGTAGACAGTGTAGACCATGATTATTATTGTATTTAAACTGTGTAGTTCGTGATTATCATTTTGTAGACAGTATTTCTTTATTGTAATATTTTCTGTAGACCGTGTAACTGTAGACCGTGTAACTGTAGACCGTGTAACTGTAGACCATGTAGACCATGTCGCATAATTGTCCCGAGATCGATCACATGTCAAAGGTACTTCTAACAGTTGGGGAAAGTATTTTGTGTCTATTTATTTGCTATTGGTTTTCCGTATTTACTGTTTATTTTCAAAACTCATGATTGATGTCTAACCTTTGTTTTATAGTCATTTTCTTTATTTGAAATTGCATTCAGTGAATTGTGCTCGTTCCATTCCTAACTGGAAACCAACATTTTCAGGTTAGCCGTGGATTCACTTAGCTTGGGGAGTGACGGGTATACTTGCAGACGGAAAGCCTAGAAACTAGCTAGATAGTTGAGTTGTAGTCATTCAAATATTTGTACAAGTTTATATTTTTCAGCAAATATAAAACTTGTGAATATTGTAAGTTAAATTAATTATGTGAATGAGCATTATTTGTGATTTTGATCTTCATGGCCATGACAGCGTTCTACCACCGACACTGCGGCGTAGGCTGGCTTGGACACATCTCGTATCCGTTTAAAAAAATGGATGAAGGTCGTGACAAGTTTTTGTGGTGGCCCATGCAGGTCTGTCTTCGCAAATCATGCGAACTCGTGATAGTACTTAAGTTAGTCGTACTATTGCGAGCCTGCGACATGGAAATGCTCATTCACGAATTAGGAATTAATTTAATTTAGGAGAATGGCTCGGACTAGGAGTCCCTTATACAAATTTCGATGGGTAGTCTAGGCCATACAATTTAGATAAGGAGTTATTAATTGTCTAGTTTGCCAGATCCCCATAGGTACACTATTACCTGTTGATAGGACGATAGGATCCAATGTGGATAGATTATTCACTTGGTGATTCAGAGCTTCCTAGAATTAATGAACTAACCTAGATGAATTATTCAATTCCTCCTCCTTGTCTCTTTAGATATCATCCTCATATCTTAGTCTGAATTGCCTATTTAGTTCCTACTTGTCCTAGGAATTATTATTTTTCTGATTTTGTTATCTATATACGAACCTTGAATAAGTTTCGATTCAAAGTTTTTCCTCCATGATTGAATACATATGAAATGGATACTAGGATGTTTGTATTTTTTGTCTTCAGTTATTTCCCTCCCCGTTCACCTTTTATTTTCAGGGTTGTGACTGATAGGACAAATACTTACGCTTTATTTCATAGTCAACTTGTTTGAATCTTTAGAAGCTCGGAAATTTGTACAGATATAGTCAAAGGAATGTTAGTTAACTCATAATGGCAGACCAGCAGCGCACTGCCGCCATTTATTTAAATTTTGGAGACTATAGATTCACTGCAGCCAGTAGCGCACTGGCAAGGTACGACCCCTAAAGTCAAATTCAGTTTAGGAGAATATAGGTTATGGAATATTGCTAAAACTATGGTTAGTGGTCCTCTTTGATCATAGTTACCCTTGAATCAATATTGGATAGAGTTAAGAAGTGTTTGACTTTGTATCATATTTGAGTTACGAAACCAAGGGTTTACCACAGCCTGAGTATACGGGCGGTGTAATCTTCGGTGAAATGACTTCAAACATGATTACCAGTTTAGGATACCATAGAGGATAGAAAATGCCCTGTATGTCCCTTAAGACCCAAAGCCAATGCTAGTAAAAGTTCTGTAAGTTGAGTAGCATGTCTTCCAACCTAGCATTATGTGGTCCTTGTGATCTTTTGACGAGGTAATTGACCGACACTAATAAGTTACCAAGAATATAGAATCCAGAGTTCCATAACCCATTAGTTGACCAAGACCTTATGGACAAAAAGATTATAGAAAGATTGTATAAGCCAGAACACCAGGTGAATTTTTGATTCTCACAAATTCGAACTACTTGCGCCTTCTTTCAAAAATCTGGTATACTTATACTTTGACTATCTTAACCAACGCTGCTATTACAGCCTAGTTTTGCAAGCTCACTCTGTTCTCGAGCTTGATTCGAGACATATGTATAGTGGGGACGCCTGCTAACATATTGTCTAATCAGAATCGATGTATTACGGTCTGGTCAACCATAGTGCACCCGGTCCGCTCTCCCTCTGATTAACCTACGTGGATTGAGATGTAGATATCTTTAGGATCTCATCCGCGACTGCATTGACAATTCCTCTTGAATTATATGTTCGCCCTTGAATCACGAAATTGTATTCAGTAACATCTCCCTTGAATTCTTTATTGTTTTTGTCTTTCACCGATTTGGAAAGGCGAAAGCTCGTGATGGTAGAGATACAGAGTATTCCCATGGCTATGATAATGGTAGGCACAAGTGTAGCTACCATCGGCCAGTTATGTGATTGAGTTACTCGTTCTCCCATCGACCCTCAAACTACTATTGAGACTTTCGAGCCATCTGAATTTGAGAATGATTAGGGTTTTACCCTTAGTCAGAACGCCAACCTAGGAGACTATCTATTCTCAAGAAACCAAATGTTGTGAGTCTCTAATTATTTGCTGGAAGATTGCCTTAACTAGCAACCCTTAAGCCTTGAACCAACCCTTCCTCGACCGAAGCCCACAGTTAGACATGAGATGAGTGGACAATAGGGTAATCATTTACCGTGACACTCATCCCGAGATTGGTTTCCAACAAATATTACTCTAGTTATGTAAATTTTATTATTAAGACCTAACTAGTGTTGGAACACCACAGTCACTAGCTTAGCCAATACCATAGTTTAAATATCCTGTCATATTATGATCTACCAGTTGTCAACAACAATACACGATCACTACAACTCTTGTGACGATAGTCTGGCAGGTTGGCACAAATAGAAATTTACGACTCAGTTGTTAGAAATCTTGTGCCTTAGAGTTGGTTACCCTGTCGATAACTCTAGTATACTATAGACGAGTAGATCATCCTATTTTATCGACCATGTGTCATTGTACGCACTCGTTCTCCATTTATTGAGGAACGATCCTTGACTTGACTTATATCTACCGTATCCCGATACGCCGTGCCTTATTCCCTATTAACTCGAGGTACAGTATCCGGACTTTGGGAACCCTCTAACCTCAATATTCCTAAGACCATGTCCTATCTCTAAGGTGGGTAGACTGTAAGCCCTCAAATTTTTTTAGGATATACTAGGATTACTGAGTGATCAGAATAATTTCCTTTAGGATGATGATTAGTGCCCTTGGACTCCCACCTTTCTTTTAGATCATTTTGTGTCCCCGGCCGTGTCACTAATATTCGGAGCACGAGACCAGCTGTTACCTTCCAACAAATTACATATGCAAGATCTAGACGAGTCCGCCTTCATCTAGGTATATCATGTCCCACTCAAACACGTCCCCTTATACTCTATTTTTATGGTACGACTTTCAGGAAGGAAGGACTAGCTATAGCCCTTACCATAATACCGGTATACTTCCCGACTTCCACTAGAGTCTCAACTCTGACTCAATTTATCCGACCCAATATATGGTTGTGATCGACTAGAAGCCCACTGTCAGCCCCTATTTTTTAAAATTATTTAAATTAGAATTAATTAGTTGCTAATGACCTGTTTAGCATTAAAATAATTTATTATGATTTTTAGGAATTTTTCTAGAATTTTTAAATAATTTTTAAATGAGTTTCAAATACTAAAACCCATTTTGTAATTAATTAAAATATTTTAATGTCATTTTGTAATATTTAGAATTGTTTTATATCATTATGCAATTTATTAATTTGTTAATATAACAGTTTGCAAATTATAAATTGTTATTTTACTTATGCAAATTTAATATTGTATTTACCTAGGGGAAGGACCTATTTGTAATAAACCTAAACTCTAGGGACCCCACTGTAAATTTCTCTACCCACCCCCGACGACTGACCGACGACCGACGCCGACCCCCCCTCCCGCATTTCCCGGCCGACCTAGCCCAGCCCGACCGACTCTAAGCCCCTATAAATGACCCCCTCACTCACCCCGACCCAATCACCATCACCCCGATCCATCTCCGACGACCACCGTCCAGTTCTTCCCCCATTAAGCCTAAACCCTAACCCTAACTCCGACCCCCAAATCTACCTCCTCGACGACGATAACCCACATCCACCGCCACCGAACGACGTGCCACGCCGAGCTGGACGCGTCGCCACCCAAGCGCCGCCGAGACACTGCCCCTCCTCCGTCCAGCACACTCGAAACCCCCCCAGCTCGTCGGACACGTAAGTAGCAGCGTGTAAATGTGTCATGCGTGTCTCGAATCGACATATGTTGTTCGCCTGGACACGACGACCCCAACGCTGTGCTCGGACATGCGTTTTAGGACCCGTGCGTGTCGTGCATAGCACGGACACGTGACACTTGTGTCCCTAACTGTCAGGACACAAGGTTTGATTTATCGGGTGTAATAATAAATAAACTAAAACCTAAATAAATGTAATCTAAACCCTGACCCTAACACAGAGCGCGGGCTGACCCCTGGCCAGCCCGACCCAACTCGAGAACCCGACCCAGAGGGTCGAGTTCGAACCCCCCCTCGCGCTGTTATTCTTTTCCTTTTTCTTTTTCTTTTTCTTTATATGTTTTTATATATATATATTTATATAATATATTATATATGTATTTCTGTATATATATTTTATTATATATATATACTGTTATATACGTATATGTACAGTATTTATATATATAATATTATTCTATATTTAGCATTTTATTGTATGAGTGTATATATATATATATATTTTTTATTGTATGAGTGTATGAGTGTATATATATATATATATATATATAATATAATATATATATATATATATATATAAAATATATTATTTATATATATGTATTTGTGCATATATATGTATACTATTATATATATATTACATTTACTATTATTATATATATTTACTGTTATTTATATATATATATATTTTTTCTTATAGATATATATTTCCTTATATATATATATATATTATTATATATAATATATATATATATATATTATATATATATATATCTATATATAATATATTTATATGTATATATGTATAGATAACTAATTAGTCTCTCTACGTTACGTAATATTGTACATATGTTATAGTTTAATATATGTAAATATACTTGTCATATTTATGACTACTATGTATAATTTTACCTTGTTAAAATACTAATATTTATTATGTATTTTTATATCTTGTATTTTGTGTATTTTAATTACTGCAACCATTTGGTGTCCAAGCCTAGCATGGATTTTTGGGCTCAAATATATTTTCACACATTCTAGACCTGTACAAGTCATATTGGACTTGATTCATGGCCTTGGGTCCTGTATTTGAACTCGGGTTCAAATTATGTACATGGACAAAATACGCAGATAATTAATTATTTAATTTTAGATTGTGTACCATGCTATTTTTGAATTTCTAAAAATACTTTAATTGCTGTTAAAATTCTGTAAAATAGTATTTAGATACTATGTTAATTTAGCTAATTTAGTATAATTTTTTCAGAATTTAATTTATAGTTTTACCACTCCTTTGGTATATGAAACCAGAACTCACTTTCTGTGTACTTATGAAAACCGATTTTTATAAAATACATGTACTGGTTAATAAATTCCAGAAAAAGTATAATAAATTTCTATAATTAATAAGGATCATTTTGGCATTTTATTTTATGTAAAATTGAGCTTTTTGTCTATCTCAAAAATTATTGAAATACAATGTACAGTTGATTTATTTATTGAATAATTACGACTTGCAACTTTTTGTGTTATTTTGAGTTATAGCCGTATTGAACCTCACCCCACACTAGTGTAAAGACCCTAGTATGTTAGTTATAGTATTGTGTCACCCCACATTGGTCTCCTATGCTAAAGTCATTATTTTAGCTAGGTGCCCAGTCACAAGTCGTGTTGTACCAATTAGTGTCTTAGTGTTTTAGCTTAGCGTAAAAACTAAGTTTATGTATTTATTTCTACAGTGACGAGTTACCAGGCATCTGTAGCATTTTTATCGCAGCTTGCTTTGCTAGAGGCAAGTACTTTCTACAAACTTTACATACTGTTACATCAATGAACTGCAAATCCAACCATGTTAAATGCTGATCCTTGGGGTAGCAAGTTAGATATTCACATGTTGTACTTTCAGTTACTACCATGCATAGAACAGTCTTTATGTATCTCTCACATGATTAGAATCTGGGTTATGGGAAAACTGTTAGTAGCGTACGTGATCATGCCCCCTTCTCCGTACGTATGTACCGAGCAAGGTTGATATTTTATATGTATACCTTATCGTAGGCTTTATCTCAAAGCGGATTTGTATGTATGTACATCTATCGCCTTATCACTTGTATGGAAGTACATTTCATTATGTGCCCCTGCACATTGTACACCTATTGACGATCATGTACTTGCTACAGTTTTAAACATTACATATACATCTGTCTCTATGACATATGTGTCCTTGCCATGATAGATTATGTGATACCATGTTTCCAGTTATTCCTCTTATGTTCATTTCCATGTTTCATATGCTAGTTTGTTAGAATCAGTACTTGCTCCCGTCCTGACAGGATAACGTTGTAGGTATCCTTACTGAGGAGGAGTTGCTCTGTGATTCGTATTATGGAGTTACTGCCGAGGACCAGGCTTTGCCTTACGAGAATGTACCTGCGGGGAACCTCGCCTAGTTGTCTTTTTGCTTTAGACTTTTGAGAGTAGTCATGTATTAGACTACGTATTTTGTAACTGGACATGTATCCAGTTTTATATTTCAGACTTGTACTTGGACTCACTATTCTATGAGACGACTTTTGTGTTTGGAGCATTTATGACTTTTATTCACTTATAGAACTGTTAGCACATTTAGTCTTATCTTGTTGTCTTTAGAACACTTACTACGCTTTATCTCAAGCGTAGGCTGGACATGACTCGTCCCGGCCCAACAATTTGGGTAGCGGATCGTGACATGTTTTTAGTGGTGGCCCATGCAGGTCCTGACTAAATTGTTTGGTTACGTTATTGTACCAAGCATGCCTGCAATTAGGAACTTAAGGTAATTAGACAATATTAGGAATGACGCTTAGAACACCTAGAGGAATATTAGGATTGCAACATAGGAAAACATCACATGCTTGCTATTATAATTAGATTTTCTGCCTATGATTGCTTACTTTAAAAGAGTCCTTATAAGTCCTTTTTTATTGTAATTAGATGGTGCTTACTCGTTCATCCCAGTACGTCACACCTGAGAATGGCGCACTCCATATCCAGTCAGCTGACCAGTGACTGATACACCCCCACCTCCCTACCATACTCCTCCACTCCATAAATCTACCAACCCAGATGCCTCCACCACTTCCACATCACAGTCCCAGCAGGACCCGATACTTCCACCACCCACTATACCTACCCAGGCTTCCATCACACTCGACGGAAACCAACTGCTCACTCTGATCTAGGAGTTCATAACAACCCATCAGGAGCAGACTACCCTACTCCACCAGAGCATGGAGCGTTCTGAGGAACGTACCGTGGTCCCACCACCTGTAGAGCCACGGCAGAGAGCGGGGACGATCAAGGACTTTATGGGTCTGAATCCCAAGGAGTTCTCAGGGACTGAGAACATAGTAGTAGTGGATGACTGGCTAGACTCGGTAGAGAGAAAGCTCCTTGGAGTTAGGATGCCGGGTGACCTCCAGGTCGAGGCAGCAGGATTTCTGCTGATAGACTTGGCAGGAGTTTGGTTCCGAAATGAGCCGTTATTTGCGAGAGGGAGGGCCACTTGGGATCAGTTCAAGACCCAGTTCAAGAAGAAATTCTTTTCGACCACCGCTTGAGTAGCCATGGGGCTACGATTCCAGAACATCTAGCAGGGGAAACCGTTCTGTTGATGAGTATGCGACAGAGTTTAGTCGCCTGAGCCGTTTCGCTCCTAGTCTGGTTGCAGACCCAGAGGAGATGACCCGTAGGTTTTGCCATGGTCTAGTTCCAGACATTGGCATTCTTATAGTGGCGAACGGTACGACTGACTACTACCAGAGCCTAGAGTTGGCCCGGAGCATCGAGGAGCGTCTTCTGTCTCGCAAGAGGCCGGCTTCTGTACACCCCGAGGGACCGTCCAAGCGTCAGGCTTTCCAGCAGAGAGCACCGACGCCGCACCAGCAGACTTACCGTCCTCCTACATCACATCACCCGACCCCGCCAGTTAGAGCCCCGGGACCCCGACATCAGCAGCAGCAGCAGCAGGGCTATGTGTTCTTTCTGCGGAAGACTAGGGCATGATTACGCCATCTGTAGGAAGAGGTTGAAGCAGTGTCTAGCTTGCGGGTCTGCCACCCATCAGCTTCGAGAGTGCCCAGCAGCCAGGATACCTAGAGGACCACTCCCGACTCAGCAGCAGAGGTTTGGGCAACATCTGCAGCAGCAGAAAGGACCCCAGGGGAAGGCTTATAGTCTAGCCCTTGAGCCGGAGCCGGAGCAGGTGTCGGAGCCAGATTACTTAGCTGACATCATCACAGGTCATGTTTATTTGTATACTTTTCTAGCTCTATGCTTGTTTGATTCTGGTGCATCTCATAGCTTCCTGTCATTAGAGTTTATGCATAAACCTATCTAGTAGCTACACCTACTGCGGAGATTAGTAGAGTAATGACGGGAGGCGAACCAGTGCCTATTAGAGCTATCTATAGATGCTCTATTTTTATAGCCGGGAGAAGTTCAGGGGACGATTCTTTGTGATGCC
Organism: Iris pallida; assembly: GCA_029216955.1. Lineage (NCBI taxonomy): Eukaryota > Viridiplantae > Streptophyta > Magnoliopsida > Asparagales > Iridaceae > Iris > Iris pallida. The sequence goes on along the minus strand of JANAVB010016192.1, from coordinate 2,753,134 downwards.
ACTCCCCGGTTATGATATCATATTGGGGATGGACTAGCTTAGCTATGCCCATGCAGCTATAGACTGTCATGAGGGTAGTATTCTGTTCAGTCCCCAGGCACACACCATTCAGTATCAGGAGGACAGGCCGGAGATCAGCCTAGAGCCGAACTGTTGTGCGACAGTTGGGGGCGTAGCACCGCCACACCCTATCATTAGGGATTTATGGATGTATTCCCAGATCTTCCAGGGCTTTCGCCTGACAGAAATGTGGAGTTCACCATAGATTTAGTACCGGGTTCATCACCAGTATCCCGGGCTTGCTATAGAGTGAACCCAAGGAGCCGTAGATGATGAGCAGATTGATGACGTATTGAAAAAGGGTTTCATTCGATCTAGTGCTTCTCCATGGGGAGCGTCAGTACTCTTTGTGCCTAAGAAGGATGGTACAGTTCGGTTGTGTATTGACTACCGGGCCTTGAATGCCATCACCATCAAGAACAAATACCTCTGCCCAGGATAGATAATTGTTCGACCTTGAGTGGGGTGAAAGTGTTTTTTCCCAGGATAGACTTGAGATTCGGGTACCACCAGGTGAAGGTCAGGGCAGCAGACATCCAGAAGACGGCGTTCAACACGAAGTACGGGCAGTACGAGTTTCTGATGATGCCATTTGGTCTCACAAATGCGCCAGCTGTCTTTATGAATTTGATGAATAAGACATTTCACCAGTATATGGATAAGTTCGTCGTAGTGTTTATCGACGACATCCTGATATACTCGAAGACGCCGGAGGAGCATGCAGAGCACTTGCGGATAGTTTTGGGGATTCTCAGGCAGGAGAGATTGTTTGCCAAATTGCCGAAGTGGGAGTTCTTTTAGACCGAGTGGAGTTTTTCGGCCATGTAGTTACTGGAGAGGGAATCTCGGTGGATCCTAGGATGATTGCTGCAGTTGAGACATGGAAGGCTCCGACGTCAGTTTCAGAGATCAGGAGCTTTCTGGGTTTAGCAGGCTATTATAGAAAGTTCGTCCAGGACTTTGCTAGGATAGCTGAACCCATGACGAAGCTGACGCGGAAGGACGCGAGTACATTTGGTCAGAGGACTGTCAGGCAGCGTTTGAGCTGAAGAGGAGGCTGACGACCGCTCCAGTTCTGACTTTACCTTCAGGTTTTGGAGGTTTCACCATATACAGCGATGCTTCAGGAAAGGGGCTAGGATGTCCTACAGCAGCATGGGAAAGTGATTGCTTATGCATCTAGGCAGTTGCGGACTCATAAGCGGAATTATCCTACCCATGACCTAGAGTTAGCTGCGGTGATCTTTGCACTCAAGTTATGGAAACATTATTTATACGGAGAGCGTGTGGAAATCTTTACTGACCACAAGAGCTTGAAGTATTGTTCACACAGAAAGAGCTGAACATGAGGCAAAGACGATGGTTGGAGTTGATGAAAGACTTCGACATCGATTTACAGTATCATCCCGAGAAGACAAATGTGGTGGCGGATGCGCTGAGCAGGCATCTGATGGCATGGTACTGATAATAGATAGGCATTTGCGGGAAGACCTGGAGAAGCTCGGTATCGAGCTAGTTCGGCCAGGATCAGCGATACAGATGATGGCGCTTGACATTCAGTCAGGTTTGATGGAGCAGATCAGGGAGGCACAGTCTACAGATGAGAACCTTCGTAGACTTTGGGCCCAGGCTTTAGCTGGATTGCTGGATGACTTCACTGTAGCAGAGGATGGATCCTTGAGGCATGGCAGTCGATTGTGCGTGTCGAAGGAAGAGCTGGTAGAGGCAGTCTTGCAGGAGGCGCACCGATCGAGATATTCTATTCACCCTGGTGCTAACAAGATGTACTGTGACTTGCGGGAACATCTTTGGTGGCACGGAATGAAGAGGAATGTATCACATTTTATTTCGAGATGCCTAGTTTGCCAGCAGGTCAAGACAGAGCGCCAGAGGCCAGCTGGTCTGTTGCAGCCGTTATCCATTCCCGAGTGGAAGTGGGAATACATTATGATGGACTTAGTCTCAGGGCTTCCTTGTTTCCAAGGAGGGAAGGATGCTATTTGGGTCATCGTGGACAGGCTGACGAAGTGTGCGCACTTCATACCCTTCAAGGTGGGGCTTTCCACCGAGAAGTTGGCAGAGCTATACATGCAGCAGATTGTTCGCTTGTACGGAGTGCCGGTGAGCATCGTGTCGGACAGAGACAGCAGATTCATGTCCCACCTACTGGAGGAGCTTGCAGGAGGAGTTGGGCAGTAGGCTCAAGTTCAGTACGGCATACCACCCGCAGACAGATGGGCAGTCCGAGAGGATGATACAGACGCTGGAGGATATGCTGAGGACTTGCGTGCTGGACTTTGGAGGATCATGGAAGAGCCATCTGTACTTGATAGAGTTTTCATACAACAACAGCTACCAAGCCAGCATCGGTATGTTTCCTTTCGAGGCGCTATATGGACGACGATGCCGTACACCGCTCTTTTGGGACGATGTCGGGGATAGAGTTATGCTTGGGCCAGAGATGATCACGGATGCAGCAGAGAAGGTTGGGATGATCAGAGACAGGCTCAGAGTAGCTCAGGACAGGCAGAAACACTGGGCTGATGCTAGTCGCAGACCGATGGAGTTCAGACGGTGATATGGTGTTAGTGAAGATATCGCCTACTAGAGGGACGATCCGGTTCGGACGAGGAGGGAAGCTGAGCCCCAGATACATCGGGCCGTTCGAGATACTTGGCAGGATTGGAGAGGTAGCTTACAGGGTTGCACTTCTACCCAACCTAGCTGGAGTTCACGATGTCTTTCACGTATCTCAGCTGAGAAGATATGTTCCAGACCCCAGCCATGTGCTAGATCATTCAGAGTTGGAGATCGGATCGAGCCTTACAGTTTCTGAGCAGCCAGTGGAGATATTAGACAGGAGGGAGAAGAGGCTGAGGAACAAGGTTATACCCTTGGTACGAGTAGCTTGGGGCCGCCACTCTCCGGGTGAATCTACTTGGGAGAGGGAGTCGGACATGAGGGAGAGATACCCTTACTTGTTCGATCCAATCGCTGCGAGGAAACCACCCGTTCCCGCCTGATACCATAGAGGTTAGTTTCGATCGTAGCCTTAGTCATTTGTTGCTTGCTTGCTATGTTAGAATATTGTAGGGTCTTCAATCCTTGTGAATTTCGAGGACGAAATTTTTCAAGGTGGGAAGACTTGTCAGCCCCTGTTTTTCAAAATTATTTAAATTAGAATTAATTAGTTGCTAATGACCTGTTTAGCATTAAAATAATTTATTATGATTTTTAGGAATTTTTATAGAATTTTAAATGATTTTTAAATGAGTTTAAAATACTAAAATACTATTTTGCAATTAATTAAAATGTTTTAATGTCATTTTGTAATATTAGAATTGTTTTTATATCATTGCAATTTATTAATTTGTTAATATAACAGTTTGTAAATTGTAAATTGTTATATTTTACTTAAGCAAATTCAATATTGCATTTACCTAGGGAATGACCTATTTGTAATAAACCTAAACTCTAGGGACCCCACTGTAAATTTCCCTACCCACCCCCGACGACTGACCGACGACCGACGCCGACCCCCCCCCCCACGGAGTTTCCCGACCGACCTAGCCCATTCCGACCGACTCTAAGCCCTATAAATGACCCCCTCACTCACCCCGACCCCAACCACCATCACCCCGACCCATCTCCGACGACCACCGCCCAGTTCTTCCCCCATTAAGCCTAAACCCTAACCCTAACTCCGGCGACCCCCAAATCCACCTCCCCGACGACGAGAACCCCCATCCACCGCCACCGAACGACGCGCCACGCCAAGCTGGACGCGTCGCCACTCAAGCGCCGCCGAGACACTGCCTCCTCAGCCGTCCAGCACACTCGAACCCCCTCCAGCTCGTCGGACACATAAGTAGCAGCGTGTAAATGTGTCGTGCGTGTCTCGAATCGACATATGTTGTTCGCCTGGACACGACGACCCCAACGCTGTGCTCGGACACGCGTTTTAGGACCCGTGCGTGTCGTGCATAGCACGGACACGTGACTCCTGTGTCTCTAACTGTCAGGACACAGGTTTGATTTATCGGGTTTAATAATAAATAAACTAAAACCTAAATAAATGTAATCTAAACCCTGACCCTAACACAGAGCGCGGGCTGACCCCCTGGCCAGCCCGACCCTCGAGAACCCGACCCAGAGGGCCGAGTTTGAACCCCCCCTCGCGCTGTTATTTCTTTTTCTTTTTCTTTTTCTTTTTCTTTTTGTTTGTATGTTTATATATATATATATATATATATATATATATATATATATATATATATATATATATATATTATATATATATATATATATATTATTATATTCTGTTTTTAATATATATATATATATATTTTATTCTTTTATTTATATATATAGTATATGTATTTCTTATATATATTTTATATTTAGATTTATTGTAGATGTATATATATATATATATATATATATTATATATATATATATATATATATATAATATATAGATAATATATATATATATTATATATATATATATATTTATTTATATGTGTATTTTGTGCATATATATGTATACTATATATATATTATTTATATATTTATATATTTATTGTTATTTATATATATATATATTTTTATTTTTATATATATATTTCCTTAAGTTTAAAATATTGTACATATGTTAGTTTAATATATGTAAATATACTTGTCATATTTATATCTACTATATATAATTTTACCTTGTTAAAATATTAATATTTATTATGTATTTTTACATCTTTGTATTTTTGTGTATTTTAATTACTGCAACCATTTGGTGTCCAAGCCTAGCACGGGTTTTTGGGCTCAAATATATTTTACACATTCTAGACCTGTACAAGTCATATTGGACTTGATTCATGGCCTTGGGTCCTGTATTTGAACTATGGTTCAAATTATGTACATGGACAAAATGCAGATAATTAATTATTTAATTTTAGATTGTGAACCATGCTGTTTTTGAATTTCTAAAATACTTTAGTTGCTGTTAAAATTCTAGAAAAATAGTATTTAGATACTATGTTAATTTAGCTAATTTAGTATAATTTTTACAGAATTTAATTTATAGTTTTGCCACTGTTTTGGCATATAAAACCAGAACTCACTTTCTGTGTACTTATGAAAACTGATTTTATAAAATACATATACTGGTTAATAAATTCCAAAAAATTATAATAAATTTCTATAATTAACAAGGATCATTTTGGTACTTTATTTTATGTAAAATTGAGCTTTTTGTCTATCTCAAAAATTGTTGGAAGACAATATACAGTTGATTTATTTATTGAATAATTACGACTTGCAACTTTTGTGTTATTTTGAGTTATAGACGTATTGAACCTCACCCCACACTAGTGTAAAGACCCTAGTATCTTAGTTGTAGTATTGTGTCATCCCACATGGTCTTCTATGCTAAAGTTATCATTTTGGCTAGGTGCCCAGTCACAAGTCGTGTTGCACCAATTAGTGTCTTAGTGTTTTAGCTTAGCGTAAAAACTAAGTTTATGTATTTATTTCTACAGTGACGAGTTACCAGGCATCTATAGCATTTTTATCGCATCTTGCTTTGCTAGAGACAAGTACTTTCTACAAACTTTACATACTGTTACATCAATGAACTGCAAATCCAACCATGTTAAATGCTGATCCTTGGGGTAGCAAGTTAGATATTCACATGTACTTTCAGTTACTACCTGCATAGAACAATCTTTATGTATCTCTCACATGATTAGAATCTGGATTATGGGGAAACTGTTAGTAGCGTACGTGATCATTCCCCCTTCTCCGTACGTATGTACCGAGCAAGGTTGACATTTTATGTATACCTTGTCGTAGGCTTTATCTCAAAGCGGATTTGTACGTATGTACATCTATCGCCTTATCACTTGTACGGAAGTACATTTCATTATGTACCCCTATACATTGTACACCTATTGACAATCACGTACCTGCTACAGTTTTAAATATTACATATACATCTGTCTCTATGACATATGTGTCCTTGCCATGATAGATTATGTGATACCATGTTTCCAGTTATTCCTCTTATGTTCATTTCCATGTTTCATATGCTAGTTTGTTAGAATCAGTACTTGCCCCCGTCCTGACAGGATAATGTAGGTATCCTTACTGAAGAGGAGTTGCTCTGTGATTCGTATTATGGAGTTACTGCCGAGGACCAGGCTTTGCCTTACGAGGATGTACCTGCGGGGAACCTCGCCTAGTTGTCTTTTTGCTTTAGACTTTTGAGAGTAGTCATGTATTAGACTACGTATTTTGTAACTGGATATGTATCCAGTTTTATATTTCAGACTTGTACTTGGACTTACTATTCTATGAGACAACTTTTGTGTTTGGAGCATTTATGACTTTTATTCACTTATAGAACTGTTAGCACATTTAGTCTTATCTTGTGTCTTAGAACAGCTTACTACGCTTTATCTCAAGCGTAGGCTGGACATGACTCGTCCCGGCCCAACAATTTGGGTAGCGGGTCGTGGCATGTTTTTAGTGGTGGCCCATGCAGGTCCTGACTAAATTGTTTGGTTACGTTATTGTACCAAGCATGCCTGCAATTAGGAACTTAAGGTAATTAGACAATATTAGGAATGACGCTTAGAACACCTAGAGGAATATTAGGATTGCAACATAGGAAATACATCACATGCTTGCTATTATAATTAGATTTTCTTGCCTATGATTGCTTACTTTAAAAGAGTCCTTATAAGTCCTTTTTTATTGTAATTAGATGGTGCTTACTCGTTCATCCCAGTACGTCACACCTGAGAATGGCGTACTCCATATCCAGTCAGCTGACCAGTTGACTGATACACCCCCACCTCCACCTACCATACTCCTCCACTCACAAATCTACCAACCCAGATGCCTCCACCACTTTTCACATCACAGTCCCAGCAGGACCCTACTTCCACCACCCACTATACCTACCCAGGCTTCCGTCACACTCGACGGAAACCAACTGCTCACTCTGATCTAGGAGTTCATAACAACCCATCAGGAGCAGACTACCCTACTCCACCAGAGCATGGAGCATTCTGAGGAACGTACCGTGGTCCCACCACCTGTAGAGCCACAGAGAGCGGGGACGATCAAGGACTTTATGGGTCTGAACCCAAGGAGTTCTCAGGGACTGAGGACATAGTAGTAGCGGATGACTGGCTAGACTCGTAGAGAGAAAGCTCCTTGGAGTTAGGATGCCGGGTGACCTCCAGGTCGAGGCAGCAGGATTTCTGCTGATAGACTTGGCAGGAGTTTGGTTCCGAAATGAGCCATTATTTGCGAGAGGGAGGGCCACTTGGGATCAGTTCAAGACCCAGTTCAAGAAATTCTTCTCGACCACCGCTAGAGTAGCCATGGGGCTACGATTCCAGAACATCTAGCAGGGGAACCGTTCTGTTGATGAGTATGCAGCAGAGTTTAGTCGCCTGAGCCGTTTCGCTCCTAGTCTAGCTGCAGACCCAGAGGAGATGACCCTAGGTTTTGCCATGGTCTAGTTCCAGACATTGGCATTCTTATAGTGGCGAACGGTACGACTGACTACTACCAAAGCCTAGAGTTAGCCCGGAGCATCGAAGAGCGTCTTCTATCTCGCAAGAGGCCGACTTCTGTACACCCCGAGGGACCGTCCAAGCGTCAGGCTTTCCAGCAGAGAGCACCGACGCCGCACCAGCAGACTTACCGTCCTCCTACATCACATCACCCGACCCCGCCAGTTAGAGCCCCGGGACCCCGACATCAGCAGCAGCAGAAGGGAGCTATGTGTTCTTTCTGCGGAAGATTAGGGCATGATTACGCCATCTGCAGGAAGAGGTTGAAGCAGTGTCTAGCTTGCGGGTCTGCCACCCATCAGCTTCGAGAGTGCCCAGCAGCCAGGATACCTAGAGGACCACTCCCGACTCAGCAGCAGAGGTTTAGGCAACATCTACAGCAGCAGAAAGGACCCCAGGGGAAGGCTTATAGTCTAGCCCTTGAGCCGGAGCCGGAGCAGGTGTCGGAGCCAGATTACTTAGCTGACGTCATCACAGGTCATGTTTATTTGCATACTTTTCTAGCTCTATGCTTGTTTGATTCTGGTGCATCTCATAGCTTCCTGTCATTAGAGTTTATGCATAAACACTATCTAGTAGCTACACCTACTGCGGAGATTAGTAGAGTAATGACGGGAGGCGACCAGTGCCTATTAGAGCTATCTATAGATGCTCTATTTTTATAGCCGGGAGAGAGTTCAGGGGACGATTCTTTGTGATGCCACTCCCCGGTTATGATATCATATTGGGGATGGACTAGCTTAGCTATGCCCATGCAGCTATAGACTGTCATGAAGGTAGTATTCTGTTCAGTCCCCCAGGCACAACACCATTCAGTATCAGGAGGACAGGACCGGAGATCAGCCTAGAGCCGAACTGTTGTACGACAGTTGGGGACGTAGCACCGCCACACCCTATCATTAGGAAGTTTATGGATGTATTCCCAGAGGATCTTCCAGGGCTTCCGCCTGACGAGATGTGGAGTTCACCATAGATTTAGTACCGGGTTCATCACCAGTATCCCGGGCTTGCTATAGAGTGAACCCCAAGGAGGCCGTAGAGATGAAAGAGCAGATTGATAACATATTGAAAAAGGGTTTTATTTCGATCTAGTGCTTCTCCATGGGGAGCGTCAGTACTCTTTGTGCCTAAGAAGGATGGTACAGTTCGGTTGTGTATTGACTACCGGGCCTTGAATGCCATCACCATCAAGAACAAATATCCTCTGCCCAGGATAGATAATTTGTTCGACCAGTTGAGTGGGGTGAAAGTGTTTTCCAGGATAGACTTGAGATCCGGGTACCACCAGGTGAAGGTCAGGGCAGCAGACATCCAGAAGACGGCGTTCAACACGAAGTACGGACAGTACGAGTTTCTGGTGATGCCATTTGGTCTCACAAATGTGCCAGCTGTCTTTATGAATTTGATGAATAAGACATTTCACCAGTATCTGGATAAGTTCGTCGTAGTGTTTATCGACGACATCCTGATATATTCGAAGACCGCCGGAGGAGCATGCAGAGCACTTGCGGATAGTTTTGGGGATTCTCAGGCAGGAGAGATTGTTTGCCAAATTGTCGAAGTGCGAGTTCTTTTTAGACCGAGTGGAGTTTTTCGGCCATGTAGTTTCTGGAGAGGGAATCTCGGTGGATCCCAGGATGATTGCTGCAGTTGAGACATGGAAGGCTCCGACGTCAGTTTCAGAGATCAGGAGCTTTCTGGGTTTAGCAGGCTATTATAGAAAGTTCGTCCAGGACTTTGCTAGGATAGCTGAACCCATGACGAAGCTGACGCGGAAGGACGCAGAGTACATTTGGTCAGAGGACTGCCAGGCAGCGTTTGAGGAGCTGAAGAGGAGGCTGACGACCGCTCCAGTTCTGACTTTACCTTCAGGTTTTGGAGGTTTCACCATATACAGCGATGCTTCAGGAAAGGGGCTAGGATGTGTCCTACAGCAGCATGGGAAAGTGATTGCTTATGCATCTAGGCAGTTGCGGACTCATAAGCAGAATTATCCTACCCATGACCTAGAGTTAGCTGCGGTGATCTTTGCACTCAAGTTATGGAAACATTATTTATACGGAGAGCGTATGGAAATCTTTACTGACCACAAGAGCTTGAAGTATGTGTTCACGCAGAAAGAGCTGAACATGAGGCAAAGACGATGGTTGGAGTTGATGAAAGACTTCGACATCGATTTACAGTATCATCCCGGGAAGACAAATGTGGTGGCAGATGCGCTGAGCAGGTATCCGATGGCATGGTATCTGATGATAGATCGGCATTTGTGAGAAGACCTGGAGAAGCTCGGTATCGAGCTAGTTCGGCCAGGATCAGCGATACAGATGATGGCGCTTGACATTCAGTCAGGTTTGATGGAGCAGATCAGGGAGGCACAGTCTACAGATGAGAACCTTCGCTGACTTCGGGCCCAGGCTTTAGCTGGATTGCTGGATGACTTCACTGTAGCAGAGGATGGATCCTTGAGGCATGGCAGCCGATTGTGCGTGCCGAAGGGAGAGCTGGTAGAGGCAGTCTTGCAGGAGGTGCACCGATCGAGATATTCTATTCACCCTGGTGCTAACAAGATGTACCGTGACTTGCGGGAACATCTTTGGTGGCACGGGATGAAGAGAAATGTATCACATTTTATTTCGAGATGCCTAGTTTGCCAGCAGGTCAAGGCAGAGCGCCAGAGGCCAGCTGGTCTGTTGCAGCCGTTATCCATTCCCGAGTGGAAGTGGGAATACATTACGATGGACTTCGTCTCAGGGCTTCCTTGTTTCCAAGGAGGAAAGGATGCTATTTGGGTCATCGTGGACAGGCTGACGAAGTGTGCGCACTTCATACCCTTCAAGGTGGGGCTTTCCACCGAAAAGTTGGCAGAGCTATACATGCAGTAGATTGTTCGCTTGTACGGAGTACCGGTGAGCATCGTGTCAGACAGAGACAGCAGATTCATGTCCCACTACTGGAGGAGCTTGCAGGAGGAGTTGGGCAGTAGGCTCAAGTTCAGTACGGCATACCACCCGCAGACAGATGGGCAGTCCGAGAGGATGATACAGACGCTGGAGGATATGCTGAGGACTTGCGTGCTGGACTTTAGAGGATCATGGAAGAGCCATCTGCACTTGGTAGAGTTTTCATACAACAACAGCTACCAAGCCAGCATCGGTATGTCTCCTTTTGAGGCGCTATATGGACGACGATGCCGTACACCGCTCTTTTGGGACGATGTCGGGGACAGAGTTATGCTTGGGCCAGAGATGATCACGGATGCAGCAGAGAAGGTTGGGATGATCAAAGACAGGCTCAGAGTAGCTCAGGACAGGCAGAAACACTGGGCTGATGCTAGTCGCAGACCGATGGAGTTCGCAGACGGTGATATGGTGCTCGTGAAGATATCGCCTACTAGAGGGAAGATCCGGTTCGGACGAGGAGGGAAGCTGAGCCCCAGATACATCGGGCCGTTCGAGATACTTGGCAGAATTGGAGAGGCAGCTTACAGGATTGCACTTCCACCCAACCTAGCTGGAGTTCACGATGTCTTTCACGTATCTCAGCTGAGGAGATATGTTCCAGACCCCAGCCATGTGCTAGATCATTCAGAGTTGGAGATCGGACCGAGCCTTACAGTTTTTGAGCAGCCAGTGGAGATATTAGACAGGAGGGAGACGAGGCTGAGGAACAAGGTTATACCCTTGGTACGAGTAGCTTGGGGCCGTCACTCTCCGGGTGAATCTACTTGGGAGAGGGAGTCGGACATGAGGGAGAGATACCCTTACTTGTTCGATCCAACCGCTGCGAGGGAACCACCCGTTCCCGCCTGATACCATAGAGGTTAGTTTCGATCGTAGCCTTAGTCATTTGTTGCTTTGCTTGCTATGTTAGAATATTGTAGGGTCTTCAATCCTTGTGAATTTCGAGTACGAAATTTTTAAGGTGGGAAGACTTGTCAGCCCCTGTTTTTCAAAATTATTTAAATTAGAATTAATTAGTTGCTATTGACCTGTTTAGCATTAAAATAATTTATTATGATTTTTAGGAATTTTTCTAGAATTTTTAAATAATTTTTAAATGAGTTTTAAATACTAAAATACTATTTTGCAATTAATTAAAATATTTTAATGTCATTTTGTAATATTTAGAATTATTTTTATATCATTATGCAATTTATTAATTTGTTAATATAACAGTTTGTAAATTATAAATTGTTATATTTTACTTATGCAAATTCAATATTGCATTTACCTAGGAGAAGGACCTATTTGTAATAAACCTAAACTCTAGGGACCCCACTGTAAATTTCCCTACCCCCCCCCCCCGACGATTGACCGACGACCGACGCCGACCCCCCCCCCCCCCCACGGCGTTTCCCGACCGACCTAGCCCATCCCGACCGACTCTAAGCCCCTATAAATGACCCCCTCACTCACCCCGACCCAACCACCATCACCCCGACCCATCTCCGACGACCACCCGCCCAGTTCTTCCTCCATTAAGCCTAAACCCTAACCCTAACTCCGACGACCCCCAAATCCACCTCCCCGACGACGATAACCCCCATCCACCGCCACCGAACGACGCGCCACGCCGAGCTGGACGCGTCGCCACTCAAGCGCCGTCGAGACACTGCCTCCTCAGCCGTCCAGCACACTCGAAACCCCCCCAGCTCGTCGGACACATAAGTAGCAGCGTGTAAATGTGTCGTGCGTGTCTCGAATCGACATATGTTGTTGGCCTGGACACGACGACCCCAACGCTGTGCTCGGACACGCGTTTTAGGACCCGTGCGTGTCGTGCATAGCACGGACACGTGACTCCTGTGTCCCTAACTGTCAGGACACAGGGTTTGATTTATCGGGTTTAATAATAAATAAACTAAAACCTAAATAAATTTAATCTAAACCCTGACCCTAACACAGAGCGCGGGCTGACCCCCCTGGCCAGCCCGACCCAACTCGAGAACCCGACCCAGAGGGCCGAGTTTGAACCCCCCCTCGCGCTGTTATTTCTTTTCCTTTTTCTTTTCTTTTTCTTTTTGTTTATATGTTTTTAATATATATATAATATATTAATATTATATATAATTTTATTTATATATGTTTTTATATATTATATTATATAATATCTATTATATATATAATATATTATATATTATATAATTCTTTTATTTATATATATATGTATATATGTATTTCTGTATATATATTTTATTATATATATATACTGTTATATTTTATATACAGTATTTATATTATAATATATATATTCTATATTTAGCATTTTATTGTATGAGTGTATATATATACAGTATTTATTGTGTGTGTGTGTGTGTATTTTGTGCATATATATGTATACTATTATATATTTACATTTACTATTATTATATATTTATTGTTATATATATATTATTATTTATTTCTTTCTTATATATATATTTCCTTATATATATATATATATATTTTATATATATATATATTATATATATATATATATATAATA
>JANAVB010016192.1:2526108-2629724 GCA_029216955.1 Iris pallida | reverse complement strand
CGAGACTGCATGCGAGCGAGACTCTACGCGAGCGAGAATTCTACGAGTGAGACTGCACGCGAGCGAGACTCTACGCGAGCGAGAATAGCTCCTGCGTAGAGTCGGATGAACTACCGCATAGAATATTACGCGGGCACGTGAGAATGTGCGTAAAAGGAAATTACTACGCTGGCACGTAAGAACGTGTGCGTAAAAAGAAATTACTACGCTGGCACATAAGAACGTGTGCGTAAAAGCTTCGTCCTCACCCCAAGGTCGAGACAAACAACCATGGGACTAAAGAACTGAAGAAACCCCATCTCGACCAAAACTTGATGAAATCCATCCATTCAAAAGCCAACTTGCGTGAAATCGAAATTCCTACTACATAGAACTCTCAATCTTTGGAAACAACCAAGTTTAGTAGACCAAAACCATGAGGATTTAAAAATAAGCTAAAATCTAGATCTACGAAAATCCATGCATCCAAGTGAAAAAGGCCAAGTTCTAAACTATTCTGAGGCCACGAGAAGAAGCTAATGGAACCATAAAATTGTGTCCTCAAGTGGAAGCAAGGTGCACTTGCCTAAGCCTCTCTCTTGGTAGGTGGAGAGAGAGTTATGAGGAAGAAGATGGAGTTAATGAGAAAATGAATGAGGAGAGAGAAGGGTTGTTGGGTTAATAAATGATGGATGGTGATAGGTAGGGGTTTGCATACTAACCCAAACCGAGCCAAATCAAGCCGAACCCAACCGAACCCGATGTATGCCAAAGCCAAAATAGACCACATAAACCATGAAATGCTAATTAACCCATGCCAATGCAAGACCCAAGCCTAGCCAGCCAGGACAAGTAGAAATATGGGTCCGAGATACGTATACGTATACCAAAATACATATAACAAAATCCAAGGGTGACAGATACCCACACTCTAACATATAGGATACTAACATCTACTCTAACATATACATATCCTAATATCTCATTCAACCCTCTCACATAACCTCTAATCTAACCCCTCCTAGAGTCACACACCACACATATAAACATATATATTATGTGTATATATAGTGGGTTATATAAGGGGTAAATGGGGGTCTAATGGAGGGGAAAATGGGTCAACATGGGGAGGTTTATTGCTGCTACAGTAGCTGTAGCTACTATAGCTGCTGTTGCTATTGTTGCAGTCCCCACAGGGGGCTGTTGTTGCCATTCTGCTGCTGTCTTTGGCAGCAGCTCCCCCCTCTTTCTTTCTCACTCTTATCTCCTCTCTACCTCCCTCTCACATCTATTCCTCCCACCTTTCTTCCCTATCCTTTCCTCATTCATCCACACTCAACTCTCTCACTCTCTACTCTCCCACATCAAACAAGGACACACTCAAACACTTGAGCCACAAACTACAACACACACTCACATAAACATTACCACTAATCACGCATACCACTCAAGACACATAGGTAATGACACTCTCTCCTCTTCTAACACAAGCACATCACTAGCCACCTAGACAAATGACACACACACACAACCACAACAACACACACATAACCACTAATATATAAAACAGTCCACTTAATAATAACACAAAATTGACATGTTGAAGCTAAAATGAGACATGTAGGCTAAACCAAATGATTCAACCATGTGTATACAAATGAAACTTGCTGTAACCATCATAACTAACATTAATCCACTCTCTAACATGTCTAAAACTGAAATTAAAAACATTAAAGCCTATTAGACATTAAATTAAATACATGGAGTGCCTACTCTTGGAACCTCTCCATGGGGACACCAAAACTATCCCAACTTCCTAGAGAGGACTCATGAGAGCCTCTAAATCCATATTAATGGTGGTTTATTCATGGGGGTGGTCCTAATGAATGCAAATCTATTTAAAATGGAAAGAAAAATTTAGAGAGATGGTTATACCTATTGGGAGTTGGATCCCAATGATACTCTCAAATGGACACGTCTTCGACACGGTAACTCCTTGAGATTGGACACCCTTCCTTGCTCTTTGCTCCCAAGCCTTGCTAGCACCTTCTCCTTGGTAGATTAGGTGGAATGGAGGGAGATTGGATTGATTTGGGAGATCAAAACCTAGAGGGAAGCTCTCAAGTTTTAGGGAAGAACTAAAATAGGAAAGAAGGAGGCAACTATCAAATGAAATGGAGAGAGACTAACCCTAGCTTGGCCGGCCATAATGCCCTCTCTTGGGCCATGTTGAAAAGTCAAGAATTCCCCTCCTTGGTCTCCTTTGGGTCAACTTAAGTCATGTGAGAGTTTGGGGTCAAAAGGGTCAAGTTCTAATCTCCTAATGAACCATTTAAGTCATGTGGGATTAGCCTAATTATACTAGACTAATTAGTAGAATTTGTGGACCATGCCTAACTAATCTTTGGATCCCGACTAGAGTCTAAGCTACCCGGGTCTCCAATACAAATCAGAACGAGATAAAATTCGAACCCAACTTTAATAATCCCCAAATAACATTATTAATAAATAAATAATTACAAAATATCAGAAAATGAAAAATGACCATTTTACCCTTATTTATGAAAACCGGGAGTTACACAAATTTTAACCAAAAAAGTTAATTACCCAATTTTGTCTATGTTAATTTAATGTTAATATTAATGTTAATTTAATGTTATTATAATATTAATATTAATTAATGTTAATATTAGTGTTAATTTTAATTTTAATATTAATATTAATGTTAATATTAATATTATTATTAATGTTAACGTTAATAGTAATTTTAATGTTAATGTTAACATTAATTTTAATGTTAATTTTGTGTTAATGTTAATTTTAATTTTAAATTTTGCCACGTCAGCTGCCAAATCAATATGTTACGTTAGCTAATACGTAATGAGGGACGGTTTGAAGGTACTATTTGGAGGAACAAATAGCATTATTCTTCGAAATAACCAACGTTAGATTTGGGTCTCGAATCACTGTTCATTAGCTTACTTAAGCAGTGATTTCGAGACCCAAACTCTAACGTTGATTATTTTCGAAATCCAAACCCTAATATCCATATGTATGTGAGATCTTATTACTAAATCATAAAATGTATTCATCTACAAAAATACTATTTGGCTCCCAAAATATTTTGGTGATATCATCTCCCATTATGTGACATATGACATGGCAGCTGACATGACAAAATTTAACATTAAAATTAATATTGAATTAACATGATAATTAACATTAAGATTAACCTTAACATTAAAATTAACCTTAACATTGAAATTAACATTAATATTAATATTAAAATTAACATTAACATTAATATTAATATTAACATTAATATTAATATAATATTAATATTAATTAATATTAATTAATATAACATTAAATTTTTTTGGGTAATTAATGTTTTGGGTTAAAATTTGCTATGTCAGCTGTTATGTCAAATGCCACATAATGGGAGATGACATCACCCAAATATTTTGGGAGCCAAATAGCATAATTGATTCATCTAATATATTAGCATGCAGAGTAGTGTTTCCATTTTGTTGGGGATGAATATTTGCTGTTTGGTACATGAAATTAGTTGACAATCACGAGGTTTGACGACACAAGTAGCAATATTTAGCGACTCATTAATTAAGAGTAAATGATGTCAAGTTCTGAAGATTTACTAGTGACGTATTGTTAACTTTATGTATCGTCGCCGAGGATATCATCGAACGTTGCAGATAAAACTCGATCGCTATGTTTCATGAGCTATTCTAGCGAGACCCGTGATGATGAACTGGTAGTGCGGTTGTTGCGACATCGGAGCACCTTCATGTGAGTCAGAAATTTTTTTGTCACTTTTCATTATCATTATTAATACGTCGCCGAACATTGATAGAAGTCGCCATGGCCGGCCCTAGGGTAAGCCGGACAAGCCATCAAACTTGGACAACTCCTCTTGTTAGGGCAACCCCGCTCCCTCTACCTCCAAGGCCCCTCAGTCTCCAGCTCTTCGCCAAGCCTTTGCGGTCCACCCAACTCCTCATTGTCAGTTGAAATGACAATCCCATGTGTCCTTATTTTGAGATTCCACTAGAAATATCCCGAGTAGCTCACGAGCCATGAGAGAAACTCGAAATTCGAGCTCCACACTGCAGTCAGAACCAGATACAACTGCCTCCTTAGCATTTGTCAAAAAAATATTGATCTAATTTTCCTTAGCTACAACATTTATAGCTTTCAGCTTGTTGTAATTTTTATATATATTTTAGAGTCAAGGGCAAGGGGTAACCATATTTTGCACCGACTAGGACAACCCAACCCACTACCGGCCTGAACGCTAATAGCGATGTTTAGTATGGCAACGCCAGACATACATTGCTATCGTCGCTTATTTTCGTTGCGAAGTAATGAAGGAATTAGCATTCGGCATTTAGTATGGCGACATGACCATAGGTGACTGCTAAGAGAATTGAGTTTGAAAGGTAACATGACACTTCCTAAGCCACACTAAGGCAACGTTTGGTTCGCAGAAACACAGCCTTGGGAAAGGAAAGTGATTCATTTCCTTTAATTGGATGCCAAAAAAATAAGGAGGAAAGTAAATTAATTCCAGCTTTTTCAAACACTGGGAAAAAAAAATTTATGAGAATTACAATTTTCCAAAGTGAAAGAAAATATTAAAGAATCAATTTTCTTTTATTTCCTTTCCGCGGACCAAACGCGGCCTAAGGGACACTACTAAAATAAGGCAAATTAGCGACGTCCAGATACGTCGCTAAATAAGGAAAATACGTCGCTAAACGTAATTAGCGACAACTTTAGTGACAAAAAATGAAGGTCGCAAAAAAGCTAATCATATATGACAAATTTGTCGCCCTCCGTCGCTGTTTGCGACGTCACCCCAATGTCGTTCGGTCGTCGTAAAATTAGCGACGGAGGGCGACGAATTTGAACGTCGCCAAATTAGCGACGTAGTGCGACTACATAGCGACGTTATTTCTTTTTGTGTGATGACATGGCATGCCTGCCACGTCAGCAGTTTAGCGACGTACGGCGACCAAATTAGCGACGTCAACTCTCTGCCACGTCAGCTACTGAGCAACGGATTGCGACGGATAGCGATGTGACGGTGCTAATTAGCGACGTCTGGATACGTCGCTATACGTCGCAGATATTATGAATTTTTAAAAAAATATATGTTTGGTATTTTTGTTATGCTGTGTCTGTGTTTACACAGACACACATCATCACAAAAATACCAAACATATTTTTTTAAAAATTGGGCAGCACCTCCTTTGTATATCAGATCATCGCTTATAACCCAGCATAGATATATTTGTCATCCCCATTGCAGATATCACAAACATACATGTCCAAGTAAATATCATACATGTACTCAATAAAAATACCAACAAAATAAATATCCAACAAACGTACATGTCCACAATAGAGGGCAAATAAGAATAAAAATCAGTGTACAGAACGGTCAATGGGCCCATAGGGCCAATACATACAAAGATGATAAAAAAATCTACTGGATCACTGAGGACCCCTGCCGCGCATCTGAGATAGCATGTACTCATACTGCTCCTGTGTGAGCTGCACCGTAGGGGCAGTAGGAGGCAGTACAATGTCTGGAGTCGACGCCGTCGATGGACCGGGAGGACGTATCTGCTCCAGCTCTCGCAGTCGCTCACCATACGCAGCAAGGGTACTCACCATCCTCTGAGTACTCTCCTCAATCGAAGTTTGTACCTGAGTGAGTGAGGCAGACATGGTCCTCTGCGATCCCTCCAGCTCGACCTGTCTACGCTCTGTGCACTGCGTAGACTCGGTGAGCGTGTGCAAGCTGGCAGCTGTAGCCTGCTGCAGACTCATCAGCTCCTGTATACTGTGCTCGACCGCATCAAATCGTCCGGTGATCATCGGATCGTCGGATCGTCGCTCTGCGGTATGGTGATCAGAAATTGGCTGCTGCAACTCGCGACGCAGCTCGTCGATCTGACGACTAATATCCTGAGCTCGTGATGACGCCTACAAAGCTGGAGACTATGCACTGACAGAGGGGGCCCGGGATGACTCTGAAGCCAAATAGGCAACGTACCGTAGTACGTATCCTTCTGAAGACCACCAACGGCGGCCATCCAGAGGTCGTCCTGCGATGGAGCTGTAGGCGGCTTGGAGGAAGTACCAGCCCCTTCCTCTGCTGGCGTACTAGCAGCAGCAGCCGCCTCCTCTTGTAGCCGATGAAACTCGGCCTAGAACAATGTTTGCTAATGTCTAAGTGTTTGCTAAAGTCTATATTGGTATCTATTTTCCTGTTTTCTAAATTATAGTAAATTAATATAAAGAATAGAATATACATATGCCTGTGTCGCCCTCTCATCAATGAACTCTCCAGCCCTCCGATGGGTGACCAGGAAGACGATCACCATGTTGGGGTCCTCACCCTTTTTTACCTGTTAAAATATATTATCTATTAGTATTAAACATTCTATCCAACTATATATAAAATGATGTCCGTCATAGAAAACGTACCAGACGCGAAAATGCTCCGTCATCGGAATGGAGCCACCACACCACTTACTGGCGCTCGACCGTGCCACCTTGGCCTTGTCAGACCGCTCCTGGTACCTGGCATCGCCGAATCTAGCCTTCATCGCAGTCCATATGCTGAAAATAATATCGTTCAATTAATGTAATAGTATAATAATCAACACTATTAAAATAATGTAGACGTATTAATTACTTACCCCTCCAGCTTCTCTACTTCATCATCGTCGTAGTTGAGTAATACATACACCTGAGCAGCCCTTAGCTCATCATTGTTCAGATATCTCTTCTTTATTTTACTCGATGGCTTTCCTGGAGCATTGAATACCTTCAGTATTGTATCATTACATTCATGATCTCCGTCGTCGTTTCTGGAAGCTCTCATTCTATTATTTGCAACATGAGGCTTGAAATACATCGAACAAAAATTTGTAATCTCCTTTAACATAGGCTTCACAAATAGAACCCTCGACCCGTGCCTTATTTTTTACCTTTTTTTAGGTGATTCAAATGTCGCTCGAACGGGTGCATCTATCGACATTCGACGGGTCCACCAACACGTGCCTCATAGGATAGATGAATCGACAAATGCTCTATAGAGTCAAAGAATCCAGGAGGAAACACCCTCTCCAGCTTTCACAGTGTTACCGCAATGTCCTTCCCTTGCTTTTCTAGACGATCAACGAGCAATTTCTTAGAACAAAGATTCCTGAAGAATATGCTAAGCTCCGTCAATGGATCCCAAACTGCCTGCGGTAAGAATTTCCGAAATGTAATCGGAATTAACCTCTCCATGAATACGTGACAATCGTGGCTCTTCATACCCGTCAATTTATTTTCTTTTGGATCGACACATCTTCTCAGATTTGACACATATCCGTCTAGAAATTTTAGGCCCTGGATCCACCGACAAAGTCTCACTTTATCCTCCTTGTCCAGTGAGAAAATTGACTTCGACAGGAACTATTTTCCATTCTCCTCTATCAAATACAACGCAGGGCGTTTGCATATTTCTTCTAAGTCCAACCTGGCCCTGGGATTGTCTTCATTTTTTCCTTTATGTCCATCACAGTATTAATTATGTTATCAAACACATTCTTCTTCATATGCATGACATCAAGATTATGTCTGATCAGATTGGTACTCCAATATGGCAGATCCCAGAATATGCTCCTCTTTGTCCAGTTATGATCTCTACCAAATCTATCGCACTTGTACCCAGTTGTAGGATCTTCGATAGCACTTAAAAAATCTCTAACCTCCTCCCATATCGTGGCTCTGTACCACCTTGGCGGTGGATCACCCTTCTCTACAACGTTGGCACGGAATGCATTTCTGTTCCTTCTGAACGAATGATCTTTTGGCAGAAATTGCCGATGACAATCAAAGAAGCACGGTTTTCCTCCGTGTTTCAAGCGGAAAGCCTTAGTACGGTCCATGCAATACGGACATGAGAGACGGCAATGAGTGCTCCATCCAGATAACATTCCATAGGCCGGAAAGTCGTTGATGGTCCACATAAGGGTTGCCTTCATCTGAAAATTCTGCTTCCTGGAAACATCGTACGTGTTAGCGCCTACTTCCCATAACTGATTCAACTCATCTATCAAAGGTTGTAAGTACACATCAATGTTTCTCTTGGGATTGTTCGGACCAGGAATTAAAACGGTTAGAAACATGTACTGAGTCTTCATGCACATCCAAGGCGGTAGGTTATACGGAGTGACAATCACAGGCCAGCACGAATACTGGGATCCCGAAAGACCAAAAGAAGTAAAACCGTCAGAAGATAGCCCCAACCTGACATTATGCGGATCTGAAGAAAAATCAGGATACACTCGATCAAAGTGCTTCCACGCTTCTCCATCAGATGGGTGATCCAACACTCCTTCAATCTGTTGTCGCATGTGCAAACTCATATTTTCGGCCGTCTCTTTCACCATAAATAATCTTTGCAACCGCGGCGTTATAGGCAAGTAGTGCATTGAATCGGTCGATCTTTTTGCACCAGTAGACCTTCCCGCACTAGTTGTCTTATAGCGATCAGCACCACAAAATCTGCATACATCTACGTCATTGTCGTCTTTGTAGTACAGTATACACCCATTGCGACAAGAATCGATTTTCTCGTATCCCATCCAGAGTGATCTCACCATCCTCTTAGACCGATAGAAGTCTTTAGGTAACTTAGCACCCGCCGGCAAGATCTCTATAATCAACTCCAACACTCGGTTGTAGCATTCTTGCGACATGTTAAAATCTGACTTAATGCTCAACAGTCTTGTAACCACCTCCAACGGTGAATGATTCTCACAACCAGGATACAATGGAGTACTTGCATTCTCCAGCAACTCCATAAACTTTGCAGCATCGACATTCGGTGCCTCCTCATCTGCATCATGAACGAAACTAGACCCTGCAGCGTCGAAAATCATGTTCACGCACCCGTCGTCGTATGCATGATTATCTGAAACAAAATTAGGTTCCGCATGCATATACGGCTCAACATAAGGCTCCTCTGATGCTAAAGACACAAGTTCTCCGTGTGCGGTTAATTAGGCATGAAACCCCTCGAGTATAAATGATATGTCACTTCCACTTCTGGATAATATTTCATGTTATGATATTTCATACACGGACACTTAATTTTGGTGTCGTCCATGTACTGAGGGAACGCCTTAGCAAACTGCAGAAACTGCTCTACTCCCGCTATGTATTCATCCCGCACACCACACATATCATCAGGACGACGATTGTACATCCATGAACTATTCCGCAAGTAGTAATTCATATCCATTTAGAAATAATTCTGCAAAGATAGACACACATGTTAGGCACAGTAACTAGTCAAACTGGGTGAAGTTGAGTTGACTAAGTCAATATCTTGGACAAACTAGTCAAACTGGATGAAGTTGACTAAGTCTAGGCAATTATCCTTTACTAGACATAGACATGGAAGAAATACCGATATTTGCAGTGTCCGAACTTCCTAGTGTATATTACAGTAGAGAGACATGGTAACCATGTAGGGGTGCTACTCGGGTGGGGCATGGCTTTGCCTACCTGAGCTCTCTTCCTACAGGGTAGTTCCCCTAGCCTACCTTACACTTGACCCTTTCCTTTCCTTCATCACTTGCACATCAGTGCATACCAGTGCACATGAGTAGTGTACATGACCTATTAGCCTATGCCCCAAGCCAATTCCTCTACTCGACTTGATATCATATCAGATATTTGATACCAAGATAGGAAAGGTTGACTGATACTTGATTCTAAAATTCCCCCCCTTTACCTATCAACTGATACCAACTGATATCAGTTCTTCCTAACACTCACATAGGGGCTGATCCACTTCATCAAAGGACTGATACATCCTATCAAAAGACTGATACTATAAACCTTTTCATACTTCATATGGATGATACTAATATAACAAGTAATAGACTGAACTTTAAAGGGAATGGGATTGAATCAATAATATAACAAACTGAACATTTAGGACTGACCATTAACAAATGGGACTGAAGCTCAAAGGCATTAGACTGAAAAAGATGGGAATATTAGACTGAACTAATTATCCTAAACTGATACCATACTCCAATGGGTCTGAACTGGATGTAAGGGGGATTGAAACTGATACATACAACTATACAACTGAAGACTAATAATCTATCTATTTAACTAATATATGACACCTACTCTATATTTACATCTCTGTATTGGGCTACCCTCTCAATCCTTGCTTAAGTGCAGGCAACCTACTGCTGCCAAGTGTAGTCCCAGCACTTTCCTTCCAAACCTGCTCTCTGCAGGAGCTCCCCGAGCCTCCTACAGTAAAACTAAGTCCCCTTGATGCCTGCACTCGAGTGGGCATCACTCTACTCTACGCCCCAAAACCTGTGTACAGGCTCCAAAGCCAGTCTTGGCTATGCAAGGTCAAGCCATACTGCCAAGGCCAATTGTTGCTAAGCAAGTAACATTGCTACTTCTACTAATTTATTGGGCCAAACCCGAGCCTTTTCTAGACTATCATTGTCCATCTATTTTGATCCCCCACAACCCGAGCCCTATCTAATATCAGTTAACCGATATGTATAGATGGGGCTCTACACAGGGACTTGGACATGCTAAGTCCCCTTAGCAAGCTTTACAGCAATTTTCACTGCTTACAAGGGTTCAAATATTTTAACCAAAATCCGAGCCCGAACCCGAGTATCTTCAACCCTAACCTAACCCATTAACGGGTTTATCCGATTAGGTTCGTCCCGTGTGTGTGTGTGGTCCGTGTGTGTGTGTGTGTGTGTGTGTGTTCGTGTGTCCGTGTGTGTGTGTGTGTATCTCGTGTGTGTGTGTGTGTGTGTGTGTGTGTCCGTGGGAGAGGAGAAGGAGGAGGAGAGGAGTTAGGTTAGGGTTTACCTGAGGAAGAGGAGAAGTAGCTCGGATTGGGGGAGGATGAGCTCGAGGAGGAGAGCTCGACGGGGGGGGATAGGGGTCGCCGGGGGGGGGGAGTCGCCGGGGGGGAGGGAGTCGCCGGGGGGGAGGGTCGCCGGGGGGAAGAGCTCGAAGAAAATTTCTAATTTTCGAGTGAGGGGGAAAAAGGAAACATCGTACCCTAAGTAAAAAAGTTAGCGACGTCAACAGTCTACGTCACTAAACATCGCAAATATTTTAATATATGGCAACATATTTTAATAATATGTCGCTGAACGTCGCTATTCAGCGACGTAATCTATCTAATGTCGCTGGACGTCGCTATTCAGCGACATTTTGCGATGTCTATAGAAAGGCGTCGCTATATTACATATCTAGCGACGTAATTTTATTTTGTCGCTAAATTACGTCGCTAATATAGCATATTTTAGTAGTGGGAGGAATAGGCGTGGTGGGATAAAAAATGTGAGTGATTGAGTTTTTTTGCGGGAGTCGTTTGCAGTAGCATTATTACAGCGGACATTAGCAATTACGGCAACACAATAATCAACATCAATATATAGGGATGCGAGACGCAACACAAACAACTTCGTTGTTGAAAGCAATATCAACGACGCTGGTGGAGACAACTGTAGGCCTCAAAAATGACAGTCACGCTGAGTTGATCAGAACAAGTCCAACAGTCACGCTGAGTTGATCAGGACAAGTCAAAAGTCACGCTCAGTTGATCCAGATAATATTTACAAATCACGCTGAGGAGACAACTCATCATTTGTCAGAGAGTAATTATGACTGACAGCACAACAGTCAAAGAATGTCTCTTCGTATGCCACGTATGCACAGAATTCGAGAGATCACAGCCGTCTATTGCGTGATTTTCGAAATCTTCTTCAGCAAGACTCAACCTTCGTCAAGTTGGCGTACCAAAAGAGCTTCTTGTCATTTAATGCGACTGACAAAAGCAATCACTATCAGAGATTTTGTGTCAGTCGAGGCACGCTGAATCACGACAACTGGCAGTCTTATCTCAAGTCTGCGTGTATTGTGAGATCTTCATCTCAAGTTTGCGTAGATTCTGAAGTTTTCTTCCTCAAGTCTGCGTGTATTGTGAGATCTTTATCTCAAGTTTGCGTGGATTTGAAGTTTTCTTCCTCAAGCTTGCGTGAATTTTGAAGCGTTTTGCCTCGAGTCTGCGTGGATCCTGAAGCTTCTTGCCCCAAGTTTGCGTGGATTTTGAAGCTTTCTGCCCCGAGTCTGCGTGGATTTTGTCTTCAACAAGTCTGCGTAGATTTCATCAAATTGGAGTACGTGGCAGCCATGCCACTGATCTCTCGCCTGCGTGTCCTGTAACTTGATATGACTCATGCATGATCGCCATGTGTCCAATAGTTACAGGCCACGTCCAGTAACTGCTCACAACCTTGCATATGTTAAATCCTGCGTGATTTTCAACTAAGTACAGGCTGTGAAGACAGTTATCTTTTCAGTTATTATTTTTGACTCTATAAATAGAGTTCTTTTTCTCATTCATTGTACAGATACATAGTTATCTACTGTCAAAATTTTGAGAGCTTTTCTTCGTCGCATAGTCCAAGGGATAAAGTGATCGTCTTCTAGATCAGATTCCCACAGTTGTAATTTTTCCAGAAACACAATAAATAAAGGAATTTATTTATGGAAAACAAATGATGGAGTCTCTGCCACAGTGTCTACTCCTAACACTGGCAAGAACTCTACTGCAAGCACGCACACTCTTGTGCGCTCGAAGATGACAGCAATCAAAGGTCACACTGACAGTACTGGCTCTTTAGCCAAATCTGTTCCAGTGTGCAATCTCACATCCAAAAATCACGCTGACAGTACTGGCTCTTTAGCCAAATCTGTTCCAGTGTGTGTCTCCAAAATTAAAAGTCACGCTGACAGTACTGGCTCCTTAGCTAAATCTGTTCTAGCGTACAATTTCAAACCCAAAAGTCACGCTGACAGCACTGGTTCCTTAGCCAAGTCTGTTCCAGTGTGTAATTCTAAAATCAACAATCACGTTAACAGTGCTGGCTCCTTAGCCAAATCTGTTCCAACGTATAATTTCAAACCCAAAAGTCACGCTAACAGCATTGGTTCTTTAACCAAGCCTGTTTCAGCGTGTATTTCATCTAAGAAGAATAGCTCTTTAGCTATCTCTTCTTCTTTGCCAAGTTCCACTAGAACTGGGGGTGGTCTTCCACACAAAGTCCCTTCGAAAAGGAATAACTCTTTAGTTGTTTCTTCTGTTCCTGTAGTTTTTACTTCAGGAACAGCTTTGACTGACAATTTTGTTAGTCAAAGAAAAGAAGATGGTCTTTGACTACTCTTCCTTCTGGACATTCTATGTCTCAAAACTTGAATGAGTCTAAGAAGAAACATTCCTTAGTGTTTTCTTCTATGACTTCTCCGAATTGGGCACAGAATATGTCCATAAAAGAGGGTTTGTTACCAACTCCTAATCAAGGAGGTGGTTCAACTTTTCCTTCTCTGCAAATATCTAGGTCAATGGAAGGAAAACTCCATGTTTCCAAAACTAATGTGTTACCTCTAACTGATCTAAGAACAAAACTTAACACTTCTGGTGTTAAGAAACCATACCAATTGGAAACAAGGATAAGAGATCCAGATGCAGAGTATGCAAGAAACTATGTGGCTCATATTAATCATTCTCTATATAATCAAGAGCCATCAAGACCCAAGAACAGGAAATATACTCATCAATCTTCACAAACAGATTTACGAGAATATCTTCAACAGAAGAGAAGAAGTGATTCTGTGTCAAAGGACCATGCTGAATGTGACTTCTATCCAAGAGTCATAGTTCAATGCAGATGTCAATCAATGGCTTATGGCCATATTGATCATGAATGTGACTTCCAGCCAAGAGTCACAATGCAATGCAGATGTCAAACAAAACGACAATCTGTCTTCAATCGAATTCAGTGTGAACCTATGCCTGATGAAGATGAGCCTTTGTTTGCTTCTGTCAACATGACCTCTCGGGATACTGGGGGTAGAGCTGATAGTCCAGATGGAGTATATAGAAATACCAGAGCAAGAGTCCTGGCTTCTAGTCAAAGAAATTTGATCTCTGAAGATGATTCTGAATTTCTGGGAGAATCTAACTTCCCACCTCTTCCTACTGGGGGTAGTTCTCCTATAATTGACTTTGATGCACAAAGCAATGATTCAGAACAAACAACATCCACCAGTTCATCAATAATCCCTCGTACAGTCACGACGTATATGGTGGATGGGAATAATGAATTGAACAATGAACCTTCCTCTTCCTTGACTCCTCAAGATCAAAGAATTGCTTCTTTGGAACAGCAAATGAAGTCTATGGCTAATACTATGAAATTAATGTATGAACTCATGACAGCTCAGTTGCAAAATCGACAGACTGTACCAGATGCCATACCAACTGACGCTGATATGAGTCCAGTACAAGTTCCTCCAACAGTACAATCTAATACTCCTGGACCAGCTCAACCAAACCCTAGTCTCTCTGGAGCTGGGGGTAGTGCTTATAATGCTGTTCCTCCTCCCAACTATTCTCTACAAGCTACAACTCCACAATCCTCCAGAGTTGTTAATGAAGAATTGAGGAATCTCAATACTCAATTCGAAGCATTCAAACAGAAAGATGGTTTACAAAGGTTAGGCATCAAGCAACCTTATCCGATAGAATGGAAGCAAGTATCGTATCCTCCTAAATACAAACCTCCTACTATCTCATTCTATGATGGAACCACTTCTCCAAGTCAGTTTATTAATCACTTTGAAGTGATGACTGATCAATTGCAACCAAGCGACGCCCTCCTTACTCGGGTGTTTGTTGGATGTCTCAAGGGAACGGCTTATGAATGGTATAGAAGTCTCCCAGATGGGAGCATTACCTCATTTGCCGGTTTCAAACAGATGTTTCTTGAACGGTTCTATGAAGGGCTCAATGACATGACTATGTCTGCTCTTATTAGAATCAAGCAGAAAAATAATGAAACTACAGAGGATTACATTGAACGGTTTCGAAGAGAAGCTCTGAAGATGCCTCTTGGAACTCCTGATGCTGTCACCATCGACACATGCAAATCAAACTTGTTGCCAATCATCAGCATGTGGACAGGATCCACCCAATTCCAAGACTGGCCTTCTTTCATAGTTAGTGCCAAGGCTGCAAAAATTAGTGCTGAAACCTTCAAAGGTTTAGGAGTGCAGATGACTCCCAAAGAAACAGGTCAAGGTACTAACAATAAAAACAATGTTCACAAAGGAAAAGAAACTCTTGAAGTTAATCCTCAGAGCAAAGATGTATCAACTGTTTAAACTTCTCCTACCTCTACAACTCAACAACCAAGAATACCTCGTCCCAAAGAAGAATACTCTTTCGATGATGACGATGTCCTTGGTATCTTTGAATGTCTGCTGAAAGGTAATAAAATACAATTACCTGAAATCAAGAAACCTGATGAAGCTGGTAAGACAGATCATCCAAAATACTGTCCATATCACAGAATGTTGGGTCACACAATTCGTACATGTTATGTACTGAAAGGAAAGATCCAAGAAATGATTAAATCTGGAGCTATCTCCCTTACTCCGAAAGAGAAGACCGTCACCTCCAACGTCGTCTCTATGCAATTCGGAGATTTCCCTCCTCAACTCCTTGAAAGTGGGATCGTTCCTATTCCCAAGGCAACTCTTGAGATAGTGAATATTTCTCCTCCACAATTTGAAGGATTAGTGCCAATCACTTTGGAAACTGGAGAAATCATGTAGATTCATCCTGATCTAGTAGCAGATTTTGAATATTCTTTTCCTTAAAATACTACTTCTCGAAAGTCCAAAAAGGCTGGAAAGATTAAGTCATGTCATATGACGTCTCTTGGGTCTACCTCTGACACAGAGCCAAAAGAGAAAGAAGAAGCACTTGCTGGTGCTACTCGAACGGGGAAACCTTATCTAAAGGATTATTCCAAGAATCCTGAGGATACTCCTTATATCCCTATAGCTGATAAAGATGCTCCTAATGTTCCTCCTGAAGAAGAATCATCTACTGCACCTGTTCCTTCAACTACACCAGTTGAACCTGTTTCTTCCAAGCCTACGGCTTTTGAGAAAGGCAAACAACAGGCTCGATTTGATAAACCAATCAAGAAATCCCCTCCTCTTGGGCTTCAGAAGCCTTATAACTTCGACATTCTAGCTCAACTTGCTAATACTCCAGCTAGAATGTCCCTCTTTGAACTTCTACGTCTTTCTAAAGAAACTCGGGAGACGTTAAGTGAAGCACTTCTTCAAGCAGACTCTTGTATTGCACAGTTGAAGAAGGCAGATACAGAACCTGCCACTTGCTTACATTGCAACAGTGTATTAAAGATTATCCCAAATATCACTTTTACACAAGATGACATGCTATTGGAGGATAATCGACATGATCGGCCTCTCTACTATACTGGTTATATCGTACGATGAAGATAGATCGTATCCTCATTGACCCAGGGTCTGCTATAAGCATAATGCCAAAGAGTCTGTTGGATGAACTAAAAATCCCTCTTCACAAGCTCTCTAAGACGGTTACTACTATCTTAGGATTCAATCAAAGCCGAAGCGAGCATTTGGGAAAGATTCATCTGAAGCTTCAGATAGGCGATTTCAGATCCAAAGTCACTTTCTATGTGATTAAGATCGTGGGATCCTATAATCTTCTTCTTGGGAGGCCCTTTCTTCATGAAAATAATGTGGTGCCTTCTACTCTTCATCAGTGTTTTAAGTACATTGATAGCAATGGAAGAGTACAAAAAGAAGTTGCTGATATAAATCCCTTCCATGGGGTTGAAGCTTATTTCAATGATTCCCGAATGTACAAAGAAGAGTATACAAGGGTCATACAAGCTATGGAGAAAGAGGATTCACAAAGTGAGACTTTAATAATTTCTGTTAAAGGTCGAGCTACTCAGCAACAATCTCCCAAACCCTCTGGAGAAGGTTCTTTCATCATTCCAGTGAGTGGACGGATCTCTCCGTTGCCTCAGTCGTCTGCTCAAGATACAATGATCATTCCTGTTAGTGGGCGTACTACAGTTTCTGTATCTTCACAGGATACTCTGCTAATTCCAGTTGGAGGGCGGATTACTCTTCCATCTCAAGCTTCAAGGGAGCTCACCTCTTCTCAGCCATTTGTTATCGATCTTAATCGAAACAAAGCTTCTTCTCGTTCTTATTCTTCCCCTTTAGTCATTGACTTGACTAAGATCTCTAAGGCTCAGCCTTCTTCCAATGTAAATATTGCTGCTTTTACATTTAATGAAAAGTCTCCATCTTTGCAGTACGTTGATGTGTGCAATTATGTTCATAGTTATTTATATTTGTTAGATGACTTGAACACAATAACCATAGGGGTTGTACAGACTGTTCATACAGATGTATCCCTAGAACCTGTATAATCTTCATACTTTCTAGTTTCCAGCAGAAAGCCAGGAGACATTCCAATATTCTTCTATAAAGGGCCCCAAAGTCCTTCTGATTTAGAAGATGATGACAAAAATGATGATACTGGAAGATTACAACTACGTCGTTATAGTCAGCAATCTAAAGACATCATCAAAAATATGGGCTATGACTTCAGGACTGGCCTCAATAGTGGAAAAGGAAGAAAAATGCATGTTCGTATTCCTCCTCTGAAATATGGAAGGACGAAATGCGGATTGGGCTATATTGCTCCTACTCCTTTTATCAATATTGTTCATGAAGATCCCGAGTCTGACGAAGATAAGAGATCTGATTCTTCCAGTACTACCTCTTGGGATTCCGATACGAGTATCGGTGATTTCTATTGCAACATTCTGTCTTCCAACATGGTTTCCATTGACCATTCTGAAGAAAGTGATGAAGACGAAGAAGAGTTTGAAATCTCACCTGAATTAGAACAATGGGCCCAAAGATTAGATAATCAATGGGAGTTCCGTTTCGAGCAAAAAGAACCTCCGACTGAAGACAAACTTGTTCAAATATATGTTGGTGAAGAGGGATCTCCCAAACCAATATTCATCAGTGAAAGTCTTTCTGAAACTGATAAGCAAGACATGATCAAACTCATTCGTGACTACATCGATGTCTTCGCTTGGAGTTATGAAGATATGCCAGGACTTGATCCACAAATTGCAACTCACAAGCTCAATATCTTGCCGAATGCTAAATCGGTCAAACAACAACAGCGACGATTTCGCCCAGACATTATGGATGCAATTGAAGCTGAAGTCAATAAACTCATGACCTCCGGGTTTATTAGAGAGGAAGAACATCCCGATTGGGTGGCTAACATAGTTCCTGTCCTTAAAAAGACTGGCAAGATCAGAGTATGCATAGACTTCCGCGATCTCAATGCGGCATACCCTAAGGACGAATTTCCTCTACCAATCACTGATGTCATGATCGATAATACCTGTGGATTTGAACGAATGTCATTCATGGACGGGTATTCTGGGTACAATCAGATTAAAATGTTTCCAGACGACGAGAAGCACACTTCTTTCAGAACGCCGATTGGTACATACTGTTATACAGTTATGCCATTCGGTCTCAAGAATGCAGGAGCAACTTATCAACGAGCCATGAGCACTATATTCCGTGAACATCTGCAAAAAATAGTCGAATGCTACGTTGATGATATTGCAGTCAAAAGTCGACAAAAGGAGGATCATATCCAAGATTTGAAGACTATTTTTGATCTAATGCGTAAGCATCAATTAAAGATGAACCCTACTAAGTCCTTCTTAGGCGTCTCTAGTGGTAAATTTCTCGGCTTCGTCATTACCTCTAAAGGTATACACGTGGATCCCGAGAAGATCAAAGCCATCCAAGAGATGCGTCCTCCACGCACCTTAAAAGAGCTACAAGGATTTCAAGGAAGGATCGCTTATATCAGGAGATTCATCTCTAATTTATCAGGACGCTGCAGACCATTCAACAAACTTATGACGAAAGGTGTTTCTTTTGTCTGGAATGATGAATGTCAGAAAGCATTCGATGATATAAAATAATATCTGATAAGCCCTCCAGTATTGGTACCTCCCGTTTCAGGAATTCTATTTCTCCTATATACTCGAGCAATGAGTCATTCATTTGGTGCATTACTCGCTCAAAAGAATCAAAATGGTCATGAACAAGCCATCTACTATCTCAGTCGTACTATGACCGGAGCTGAACCTCGATATTCACCGGTCGAAAAAGAATGTCTAGCCTTGATGTTCGCTGTTCAAAAGACACGATATTATATCATTGGCCAGACTATTCATGTCATCTCCAGGACCAATCCTATACGGATCATGATGAAGAAACCCAGTGTTTTGAATTCTCGATTAGCTAACTGGAGAATCCTACTTGCTCAGTATGACATGCATTATATTCCTCAGAAGTCAGTCAAAGGACAAGCTTTAGCTAATTTTTTAGCTGCTCATTCAATTCCAGAAAATTCAAAACTCTATGATGAAATCCCAGATGAAGTCCTAGATTCAAACCAAATTGCCGAAGAAGATCCTACTTGGCGTCTATTCTTTGATAGAGCTTCAAGGATAGGTCCTAATGGTGATATTGTCGCTGGAGTTAGAATTGTTCTTGTATCGCCAGAAGGTCTTGCTATCCAAAGAGATTATTCTCTCGACCAGCCGTGTTCAAACAACGTAGCTGAGTACAATGCATTACTCATTGGTCTTCAACTCGCTAAACATCTAAATATTCAACATTTGGAGGCGTACGGAGACTCTAAACTCATTGTTAATCAGATAAGGGGTACTTATGAAGTTCGCCATCAAGATCTGGTTCCTTATCATAGATCAGCTATATCTATGGCTTCTTCGTTTGAAGAATTCTTCATTGAACATGTTAGGCGAGCATGTAACACAGAAGCTGATGCTCTAGCTAATCTTGCAGCGGTGTTGGCTATCCCGATTAGACGACAACAAATAATTATTGTTCGCAATCGAGAATTATTTTATCTTGAAAATAACCTGACCCTAGGACTTCCAGTTGACATTGAAGAATCAATATCTCATGACGTCAACACAACAAGAGGATTTTGATTTAGTCGTAAATCTTTATCATCTTCATCTGATTCCAGCATAGAATTCATCTTCAGTAACTCAGCCGAGAATCAAAATACGGATACGGATTGGAGACTTCCTTTTTTAG
Organism: Iris pallida; assembly: GCA_029216955.1. NCBI lineage: Eukaryota > Viridiplantae > Streptophyta > Magnoliopsida > Asparagales > Iridaceae > Iris > Iris pallida. The sequence continues at coordinate 2,609,573 of JANAVB010016192.1, read as the reverse complement.
ATTTCGTATTGTATGATATTCTTCCGGATGATCCGAGTGAGGCAGCATCTATCAGACGACGATCACTCTGATTCTATTATAATCATACAACAAAGACCTTATATTGTCGAGCTTATGATGGTTTACTTCTTCGATGTGTTGCCGGTGACGAGGCTCAACAAATTATTCACGAAGCACATGATGGAATTTGTGGAGCACATCAGCCTGGACCAAAACTTCAAGACCGTATTCGACGTATGGGTTATTATTGGCCCACTAAGGTATCAGACGCCATCGAATATGCAAAGAAGTATAAAGCTTGTCAAATCCATACGGATTTTATTCATCAACCCTCAGAATTTCTACATCCGACGACAGCATCATTGCCCTTCGAAGCTTGGGGCATGGACGTTATCGGCCCGATCAATCCGCCGTCATCCAAGGGTCATTGGTTTATTCTCGCAATAACCGATTACTTCTCCAAATGGGCCAAAGCCATTCCTTTGTCTGAAGTTAAGACGTCTAATGTCATCAGCTTTATTAAGCATCATGTCATCTACAGATTTGGTGTTCCTCAACGCATTATTCATGATAACGGACCACAGTTCGTCAGTCAGAAGTTTACTCGATTCTGTGACGATCACCGGATCAACAATGTGGCTTCTACTACATATAATCCGGCAGCTAACGGATTAGCGGAAGCTTTCAACAAGACCATCATCAAACTCCTAAAGAAGTTTGTCTCTACTAACAAACGTAATTGGAGTGAGAAGCTCGGTGAATGTTTGTGGGCTTATCGCACTACAGTTCGTAATGCTACTAAATGTACACCCTTCTCTCTGGTGTATGGTTGTGAAGTTGTTCTTCCATTAGATATTCAAATTCTTTCTTTAAGGATAGCAATCGCTAATGAACTCACTGCTAAAAATAATGATCGTCTTCGACTTCAGGAATTATAAGCTCTGGATGAAAAGCGATTATCTGTTCAACAGAATATTGAATTCTATCAAGCTAGAATCTCAAGAGCTTTTAATAAGAAAGTCAGAGTTCGATCGTATCAAAAAGGAGAACTTGTTCTAACAGTCAGACGTCCTATGACTATGACTCATATGAGCAAGGGCAAATTTGACGCAAAGCGGGAAGGACCCTATATTGTAAGCAAAGTTTTCTCAAATGGAGCTTATCAACTCTCAGAATTGGATGGTCGAAAAGTTTTGATGCCTATTAATGGCAAATTCCTTAAAAAGTACCATGTATAAATGCTTGTAATCATCAGACAAATTCATGTTTAGAGATAAAAAAATTTCATGAATGATGGTACATGATATTAAGGAAGATCATTATCATCCTTTTCTACATTTGGACGTGGTCCACTGCCGTCCTTCTTGAAGACGTGATCAGCAAAAGAGCCGAGGATCTCCTTACTAGAACCTACGAGGAACTTACAAGCGGCCATCCTCATGGCTTCTTCTTCTTCAGTCCTTCCTGGTTCGAGCAGGAAGTCCAAAATATCCCTTGGTGGCTTGGGTGCAGACGAACCTTCGCCTGCTTCCTCCTTCTTCGATTGAACTGGATCAGCAGGGTGTTCTTCAGTATCTTTCTGAATCTTCATGGCAATTACAGCTTTCTTGGATGCTTCTTCAGACGACATTTTTATGTTTGAAAGAAGAAGCGTTCGTTCTTGTCAGATTTCTGCTATATTTATAGGCAGAAGTTCCTCAAATAATGAAGCGTCACATTCATCCGACGATTCATACGTTCATTAATACTTGACGGTTCAACCGTTCATTTATTACATTCATTCGACGGTTCATCCGTTCATTATTTCCTAAACGGTTCGTCCGTTCATAATCTTCTATCAATTTATTAAGTGGGAATTCGTTATTGATCACGTTTTCATAACCTCTGAATCAATTCCGAATCTACTTGCTCATTTGTCATTTTTGACCTCTGCATAGAAATCAATCTATTTTCTTTTGAATTCCTACATATTATCACGTCCATAATACCTCTGATAATATCATATACTCTAAAACAGAAAAGGAGATTTCATTATCTATCATGTCCACGATTCATCCACAAATACAAATCTTTGAGCATAGAAGAATTATCATTTCCATTCTCATTTCACCATAAAAAGTCTATTACATTTTCTTAGACTTTCTTACAAATCATAATGGAAATCTATTACAATCTTGGATTTTCATTCTACACCACAACAATAACCTAATAGAGATCTATCTTCTTCTTTGGATCTTCTCCGTCGGACCTTCTCCGTCAGGTTCGTTGTTGGTGGCAATTCCTGATTATCTGGGTCTCAGTCACGACCAGATCAGCAGGAATCAAACTCTGGTCTTCTCTCTCAGACGAGAGGAGAACCACAGAGTATGGCAGCCCAAAGTCGTGGTGCTGCCAATACAATTGGTGGATTTGGGGTAACCTCTCAAGGAAGATAGGAATGTATTCCACATTGGGATACAATTCCTAGTTCTGCCTTGAAAGGAACTCTACTACCCGATTTCTCGGGGTAGAGTTGACTCCACCATCTAACTCTCGTGTATAATAGCTCTTCCTACCATCTGAGGAAGACCCTTCTATCCCGCGAAGAGTTCTGAGTTGTGTGATTTGCGCGTCAAAAGCGCATGAGCTCCCTGATGTTGGTGTCTTAAGAACGCTCCCCCACAGCATCCAAATCGCCAATGCCAGTTCTAAAGAAAGTTTTCAGCCGAGCTTCTACAGAGAACAGCAAGAAAAAAAAGAAATAATCAACAGAAATGTCATTTGGCACGTACTGGCTAGTCAGGCATATCCTGTTCAGTCAGAGACAAAAATCCATAGTACGCGTACTACATTGGACTTACCTTCAAGTTTGGTGCTAAGAATTGGCAAACCCATGTTTGATACAGTGCACAGAAATCGTTGCTTTCCTGTTTGAGAATGAAATCTCACAAAAATTTCATTATCAGAGAAGAAGAAGAAGAAGAATGGAAGATGAGTATCTATGAAACTCATCTATCTATTTAAAGGACAAAGTACAAGCCTATTCTTGGAAAAGATCCGCGTAAATAGCGCTCGTAAACCATAAAATGAGTGTCACGTGTACTTTGGAAGACAACGCAACATTGGAAACAGTCAAAGAGTGCTAATTAACATTCTTCATTAATGCATGCTGTTCAAACACAAAAGTTGTACTACATTCTTCAAGACAGGCACTGATGGCCTTACAAAAGACAAAAGAAGAAGTGCAACATTTTCAAAAGAAGACAAAAGCATAAAAGACACGCTCTATTTGGCAGAGCGACTGAGCTTAGTGCCCAGTTCTTCTACATTCTTAACCCCCATGCGGTGTAACAGAGCCTTCAACATTTCACGCTGCTCTGCAAGGCTGCGTCCGTCAGAAGAAGATGAGTCATCCAGACTAAAATAGCTCAGGAAATTCTTGGCTAAATGCATGGGATCGTCTTTGAACTCGAAGACTAGGGGCTCCGGTTCCTTACCCTCAAAAGTGGGATCACCATGGGAACAAAAACCCAATTTGCGTGCTTCTTCTTCAGCTTCTTTCTTTGGTGTCATGTTGACGTAAGATGAAGATTAAAAATGAATCTTCTCCCTGTTTATATAACAGAGCTCGTCGGCGGTTCATATTCCACCATAAATTGGATGCAATCAGTCTCGGAGAACGAAGAGTCATTATGACATTTAAATAAGTTCATTTGGATGTTTTCAAAGAACTTCGAAGTCTTTTCGACTTCCGAAAAATTTGAAGTCATCTCAGCGTGACTAAGTTCATTTTATTTATTTTATTTTCAAAGTATTTCGAAAATTTTGAAGTCTTTTCAATTTTCGAAAACTTTAAAAGGGGTTTTGTAGGCCTCAAAAATGACAGTCACGCTGAGTTGATCAGAACAAGTCCAACAGTCACGCTGAGTTGATCAGGACAAGTCAAAAGTCACGCTCAGTTGATCCAGATAATATTTACAAATCACGCTGAGGAGACAACTCATCATTTGTCAGAGAGTAATTATGACTGACAGCACAATAGTCAAAGAATGTCTCTTCGTATGCCACGTATGCACAGAATTAGAGAGATCACAGCCGTCTATTGCATGATTTTCGAAATCTTCTTCAGCAAGACTCAACCTTCGTCAAGTTGGCGTACCAAAAGAGCTTCTTGTCATTTAATGCAACTGACAAAAGCAGTCACTGTCAGAGATTTTGTGTCAGTCGATGCACGCTGAATCAAGACAACTGGCAGTCTTATCTCAAGTCTGCGTGTATTGTGAGATCTTCATCTCAAGTTTGCGTGGATTCTGAAGTTTTCTTCCTCAAGTCTGCATGTATTGTGAGATCTTCATCTCAAGTTTGCATGGATTCTGAAGTTTTCTTCCTCAAGCTTGCGTGGATTTTGAAGCATTTTGCCTCGAGTCTGCGTGGATCCTGAAGCTTCTTGCCCCAAGTTTACGTGGATTTTGAAGCTTTCTGCCCCGAGTCTGCGTGGATTTTGTCTTCAACAAGTCTGCGTAGATTTCATCAAATTGGAGTACGTGGCAGCCATGCCACTGATCTCTCGCCTGCGTGTCCTGTAACTTGTACACGAGTCATGCATGATCGCCATGTGTCCAACAGTTACAGGCCACGTCCAGTAACTGCTAACAACCTTGCGTATGTTAAATCCTGCGTGATTTTCAACTAAGTACAGGCTGTGAAGACAGTTATCTTTTCAGTTATTATTTTTGACTCTATAAATAGAGTTCTTTTTCTCATTCATTGTACAGATACATAGTTATCTACTGTCAAAATTTTGAGAGCTTTTCTTCTTCGCATAGTCCAAGGGATAAAGTGATCGTCTTCTAGATCAGATTCCCACAGTTATAATTTTCTCAGAAACACAATAAATAAAGGAATTTATTTATGTAAAACAACAACATCAATAACAATGTCGTTAGAGGCAACATCAACTGCAATGCCGCTAGAAGAAACATCAATGACAAGGTCGCTAGAAGCAACAACAATAGCAATGCCGCTAGAAATATCAATTCCGCGGGAAATACTAGTCCTACGGGAAATAGCAATCTCACAAGAAACAACAATCCTGCAGGAAGCAGCTATCCCACATGACGCTCTGCTAGCTCCTAGAGAAGCAACTGTCACCGAAACGACTAAGATCGAGGCTGAATAGTCTCCGGAGATACTTTGTGTTATAGTATATGAGCCCAACTTTAACGTCTTGTGCGGCCTATTAAGAGTGTTTCCTCTAATGGATGAATTAGAACACTTCGGCATTGGTCCTCATGCACTGAATGTCAGATTGCACCACGATATTTCTGTCGGTGAAGAAGGCAATTCTGACATCCCAAACAATCGTGTCCTATTCTGTCCCTCTCTCTATTACGTGTGGACAACCATCCACATATATACTACCAAATTCTGTTCGGACCCGCGTGTAATAGAGAGGGAGGCAGAATAGGAAGAAATTATTGGCTGCTCCTGGCTCACCACCGGATATGCTTAGTGGTGAGCCCGGGCCAATAACCAAGTGACATTTGGCAGGAGAAATTATCTCCACATTCTCACATCTCTCAGCATAGGAGAAGGAAACGGAAAAAAAAAAAAATCTAACAGCCTCCAATGTGGACCCATTCAAACGAAAAAAAAAAGCTAACAGAGAGCAAACCTCAAGAGAGGTGGATTATGTACAATATTATCTAAAACTTTGGATCTTCCAATTTTTCCTCTTAGCTTCGTTAGTGGCCGGCAAGATTGAGTATCATGGTGACTGGCGCCTTTGAAAGCTAACAGAGAGCCCAACTTTTCATCTAAAACTTTTCACCTTCCAACAGAGTAATATTTTCAGTAGTGACCGGCGCCTTCCATTCCTTCTGCAACGAATTTAACATGGATGATAAATGTCAGTATTTTTTTTCTTCCTTAGCTTCATTAGCTATTCTTTGGGCTTTTTTGTTTACGGACCACCAAATAATTTTTCATGTTTGTGTTTGTTTTATGATGTAGATGAAGATAATTGTGAAGGGTACAAACAACAAAATGATCCAACTGTATTGATTCGGGAAGAAAAGGTTGTTGAAGATCTGAATGGGATGATTGTGTGCAATGTGGATGAAGATTATAAAGTCTACAATGAATATGCTACACGGAATGGATTTAGCGTTCGAAGGGGAAAAAAGCGGTATAATCTAAACAAAGAATTGCGTCAAATTAATTTTGTATGCTCAAAAGAAGGTTTTCAAGAAGATATTGACCCTTCTGAGGAAAAAAAAAAGTCCAACAAGCTAGTTACTAGAATTGGATGCAAAGCTGGAATTCGATTTTCATTGGAAGATGGTGTGTGGAAAGTTACCTACTTTGTTAGCGAACACAACCATGAGCTTGCACATCCAGAAGAAAGAAATTTTTTACGATCATATAGAAAAATTACTGAAGCTCACAAGGGTGTGATTAAATCCATGGCAAGTGCAGGTATACGAACCACAAATGCATATTCATATTTAGCCGAAGAAGTTGGTGGGTCTCAATATGTCGGGTTTACGAAAAAAGATTGCCACAATTTTGTGAATAAGGAGAAAATGATGTTGATTGAGGCGGGAGATGCTCAAAGTTTGATCAACCTTTTCAAAAAGAAGCAAGCTGAAGATCCAATGTTCTTTTACAGCGTGCAAGTGGAGCAAGAAAATCGAATGACGAATTTTTTTTGGAGGGATGGAAATTCAAGAATCGATTACGAGTGTTTTGGAGATGTAGTAGTATTTGATACTATATATCATACTAATCGGTATAACATGATTTGTGCTCCTTTTGTTGGGGTTAATCAACATTGGAAAAATGTCTTCTTTGGTTGTGCTTTTCTGTTAGATGAGACGGCGAGTACATTTTGTTGGTTATTTGAGACATTCTTAGAATCAATGGAAAGTCAGAAGCCGAAGACAATTTTTACAGATCAATGTCAAGCAATGGCAAATGCAATTGCAAAGGTTTTTCCTGATACTCAACATCGTCTATGTATGTGGCACATATCTAAGAATGCAGCACACAACATAGGAAGTTATTATGCCATTCCTGAGTTTAAAAGGCTATTCAACAATTGTCTAGAAGGAGAATGTGCAACGGAATTAGAATTTCAATCCACATGGGATGAGTTAATTACAATGTTCAACTTCAACGAGAAAGCATATAAGTGGTTGCAGATTCTATATAATCTTCGTAAAAAGTGGTGTGCAGTATTTAGTCAAGATACTTTCTCCGTCGGTATAAGATCTACACAAAGGGGTGAGAGCACAAATAATGTTTTTCACCGCATGTCTGCTAAGACGATGAGTCTTACAGAGTTTGTGTATCACTATGATAATCAAGCCAAAAATATGCGTTCAAGTGAATTAGAGGAAACTTTTTTTTGCAAGCAGGGTTTACCATCTAGAGTTTCCAAAAGTAATGGAATTCTAAAACATGCTGCTACTGTCTACACTCGAAAAATATTTTCTTTATTTTCGCATGAGTTTGTTTCTAGCTTGGCGGTAAGGATGGAAGAAATTGGAAGTGAAGGAGCAGTCCTTACATTTGAGCTTAATGAGGAAGGACATAAACGAGTTTATATTGTCAAACTTGACTCAAACTTGAAGATCTCATGTAGTTGTAGCAAGTTTGAATCCATCGGCTTCTTGTGCCGACATGCACTGAGGGTAATAAATGTAAAAAATATTACTCATATTCCCGCCAAGTACATATTGAAGTGATGGACTAAAGAAGCAAAAAAAAAAGGAATGGATGTGAATTATTGTCAAGGTGGACATGTAAAAGATATATCAACTGTGACACTACGAAGGAATGCCACAATGCGAAGAGCTTATAGTATATTGAGTTATGCGACAGAAACAGAAAGTGGGAATATGATTGTGATGCAAAAGTTAGCAAAAATGGAAGAATTGCTTGAGAAACATATGTTGAAGTCGAAAGGATTGGAAGTTGCCTGTGAAGAAAATAATGAAATATTGAATGAAGAGAGACAAGTATTGAATCCACCATGTGTAAGACCAAAAGGGATAAGCAATGCTAGATTGAAAAGTTCATTGGAAAAACGTAAAAAAAAGACACCCAACAATGTAGTCTCATCAAGTAAGTCAGTTTCACCTTTAATGCTTTAGTAAACGTTCTCAACTGTTATATATCTGTTTAAAATATTAACTATCAGTATTTGTAATATTTGATGAAGTTTTATGTCTGTGTTTAGAGAAAAACAAACAAAGTGGTGAAGGCCCTCATAGATCATTTCAAGCATCTCAAGATTTTAGTAGTTCTCTTCCTAGATCGTTACCTTTAAGTGCAAACTTTAACTATCAGGTTTGTATGTAATAAACTTATCACAATGTTATTTTATTTAACTCACATATTTAAACTTTCAGGATTCCAGTCTTGCTTTTCAGTATTACCAACCTAATATTTCTTTCACAAGCATGCTCCAAAATGATGATTATGTGACCGATTTAAATCAGGTATTTGATAATTTTTGGTAATGTGAAGCACATCATGAATATTTAGTTAATGTCAATTTTTTTAACGATAGAATTTATACCCCTATGGCGATGAGCAACATGAAGGTCCAAAAGAATAGTTTATCATTCTTGTTTCATTGCAAGGTAATTCTCATAAGAACGTATTATGTTTATTCTTTATTTAACTTTAAAGCCATGTAAGTTCTTATTTTATCAACTTTTGTGCAGTTTTTGGTGTCAAGGGATAGAACTTGATAGATTTGGAGATACTTCAAGGGAAAAGAATTCATGCACAAAGATTCAAGGAAAAAGATTAAATCTATATCTTAAAAAAAAATTGCTTTTACATTCTAGTTATATCAAACATTTTTGTTATCTTTTTCAGAAGACGAGATATTGGTTAATTTAGATTATTGTGTTTGATTTGGTTGGCTATGGTATTTCTGTTTGTTAATCTCTCATGATCCTGCAATCCATACCAAGTTTTTCCATTACTCTTGGTGAAGTAAAGTTGTAGCTTACTTCTTTTTTTCAATGAAGAAGAGCAGAAGTAGTTGTAGCTTATTTTTCTTTGACGAAGGAAAATATGTAAAATGACAACAAATCTTTTAGTGTTGAACTTAATTTGGAGCTGGTATTTTCTTAGTAACAATTCCCTCTTACTTCCTGCTTGCTCTATTAGTTGCGGCATGTAAAATGTCTCCGTTCACGATGGTGGTGCACTGGTCCTTTAATATAGCTTGATAAAAACAATAACAAAAAGTGGAAGAATTTATAATCCATTTGTCTCAAATGTTCATCTATATGAATTTTGCTAACCATGACTTCTTATACTCCACAATCAATTTGGTAAATCCATCCGTTGTGGCCGGACTCCATTTTTTCTTCAATTACTGTTTCTGTGAACAAGGAGAAAATATTGCATTTAAAATTATTGTAGTCAGCCTCATTTTTCTTTGATCATTGGTATTGAGAAGAGGAGCAAAGATTTGTACAAATATTATATGTAAAATATTACATTCACTACTACATCATGTACAAATTTTTGCTCCTCATGAATATTTGTAATTTCTCTACTGTAATCTCACTACTAAAATCTGTCAAATCAGCGACGCCTCTGGACGTCGCTAAATAGGGAAAATACGTCGCTAATATAGATTAGCGACGTATTTAGCGACGTTTGCACGTAGTCGCGATTAACCTAGTCGCTAAATAACAAAACGTCGCAATACGTTGCTATTGCGACGATACTCAGCGACGCGGACACGTCGCTAATTCAGCGACTACCAGCGACGTAAAACGTCATCATTTACCGACGCAACCTTGCGACGTTGAGCGACTTGACATGCATCGATGCTGACCTGGCTTGAGAGCCAAATGGCGACGTTCTGCGATGTTGCTACGTCGCTATATTACCGACATATAGCGACGTTTAGCGACGTCTTACGTAGCGACGTTTAGTGACGATCAGCGACGGTATTCATCACAGTTAGCGACGTTGTGATACTTACTTAGCGACGTTACCATCGTCGCTGGACGTCGCTGAACGTCGCTAATCTTGAAAAAAAAAAAAAAAAAATACAGCATTTGCAGCATCCCCTGCAGCATTTGCAGCATCCCCTATACCATTTGTTACAACAATGACGGCGTGTATCACGAACACAGTATCAAACAACACAGATACACACAATCACGAACACGTTTGAAACACAATCTCATCAATCAACACAGATATATGAAAATTTGTAACAACAATGTCAAACATAATGGTCCACAACTTAATTGCCAAGTATGGGAACGAAATGGCTCAGAACACAACCCAAAATTTATTCTAGCATACATTAGTGTGAATCATCTATGTTCTGTACATATGGTGTAGTATATGTTCTTATCGTATCTAGTATCTGAAGAATGTAACAGAATCAAGATGAACTCACATAATGTAATACTAAGACATCATCTACTACTATATAAGATATAGTGATAGGTTGTCGTATCATCATTGCCGAGGGATGAGGGTCGGAGGACAAATACCGCTCGAGTGAGCCAAAGGCATGCAACCACTTCCCTCCCTCTCTCACGCTATCAACGTCACAACTTTTCCACCTCAAGTTTTGATCAAGCATCTTCCTTCTCCTCTCCTCTACCATGGCTCTGGACCCATCTGCTCCTCCCTACTTCTCTTCTTCTTATTTGACTCTCTCAGCCAAAGGCATCTTCCTTCTCCTCTCCTCCACCATGGCTCTGGACGTCGCTGAGAGTCGCTGAACGTCGCTAATCTTGAAAAAAAATACAGCATTTGCAGCATCCCCTGCAGCATTTGTAGCATCCTCTACACCATTTGTTACAACAACGACGGTGTGTATCACGAACACAGTATCAAACAACACAGATACACACAATCACGAACACGTTTGAAACACAATCTCATCAATCAACACAGATATATGAAAATTTGTAACAACAATGTCAAACATAATGGTCCACAACTTAATTGCCAAGTATGGGAACGAATGGCTCAGAACACAACCCAAAATTCATTCTAGCATACATTAGTGTGAATCATCTATGTTCTGTACATATGGTGTAGTATATGTTCTTGTCGTATCTAGTGTCTGAAGAATGTAACAGAATCAAGATGAACTCACATAATATAATACTAAGACATCATCTACTACTATATAAGATATAGTGATAGGTTGTCGTATCATCATCGCCGAGGGATGAGGGTCGGAGGACAAATACCGCTCGAGTGAGCCAAAGGCATGCAGCCACTTCCCTCCCTCTCTCACGCTATCAACGTCACAACTTTTCCACCTCAAGTTCTGATCAAGCATCTTCCTTCTCCTCTCCTCCACCATGGCTCTGGACCCATCTGCTCCTCCCTACTTCTCTTCTTCTTATTTGACTCTCTCAGCCACATATGATATCCACCTCAAGTGTAGAGTCGGGGGAGAAGAAGTGGGCAGGAAGAGGAGGGGAAGCAGCATAGCCGGCGGCATGACCCGGAGGAAGTACAGAGGTTTTCTTCAACATCCGTAGGAGAACTATAAGGATATATCTTTTCACAACATATCACCTTGTCAAAGACCCTTAATGTGACAACCATGTTACCACGGTGTCGGAAGACTAACATGTCATAATTTTCTAAGCCGTGTGTTTTGACATAATCCTCCAAACTCTTTCCTGCTATGTAGTAATGCAAGATTACTACATAGGAGGAAAGAGTTGGGAGGATTATGTCAAAACACACGGCTTAAAAAATTATGACATGTTAGTCTTCCGACACCGCGGTAACATGATATTCACATTAAGGGTCTTTGACAAGATGACATGTTGTGAAAAGATATATCCTTATAGTTCTCCTAAGGATTTGAAGAAAACATCTGTACTTCCTCCGGGTCATGCCGCCGGCCGTACTGCTTCCCCCTCCTCTTCCTGCCCACTTCTTCTCCCATAACTCTACACTTGAGGTGGATATCATATGTGGCTGAGAGAGTCAAATAAGAAGAAGGGAAGTAGGGAGGAGCAGATGGGTCCAGAGCCATGGTGGAGGAGAGGAGAAGGAAGATGCTGAATCAGCATTGTCTTCCGGATCGTCCTCATCAAGGCATAACGGGCTGCTCAGCGTGCCCAGCTTCTTCAACTTCTCGCTGGCTGCAGAGTCGAAATGGGAACGGGTCCTCTTTGTCGGCCCGGAGCTCTGACTCGCACTCATCGCCTCGCTACCGGTTTTCTCTCCTCCTCTGATGCGGGTCTTAAGAAAAGAAATTTTGTACCTCTTCTTCACATAAACATCATTGCCGCCTTGTACTCGAGCCTCCTCGTCTGTGACGCTATCCAACTTCTCGGTGCCTATATTGTCACTCGAATCTCTCCTTCGACTCATACCGTCCTCTTCTTCGTCTGTCTTTTCGCTCCCTGTCTTGCAATCATCTGCTATCACCGCCGACTCATTCGACTCCTTCTTCGAGTCTTCCTCCTCCTCCTCCTCCTCCTCGGAGTCATCGGAGAAGGAGTCGAATGAGTCGGCGGTGATAGCAGATGATTGCAAGACAGGGAGCGAAAAGACAGGCGAAGAAGAGGATGATACGAGTCGAAGGGGAGATTCAAGTGACAATATAGGCACCGAGAAGTTGGATAGCGTCACAGACGAGGAGGCTCGAGTACAAGGCGGCAATGATGTTTATGTGAAGAAGAGGTACGAAATTTTTTTTCTTATGACCCGCGTCAGAGGAGGAGAGAAAACCGGTAGCGAGGCGACGAGTACGAGTCAGAGCTCCGGGCCGGCAAAGAGAACCCGTTCCCATTTCGACTCTACAGCCAGCGAGAAGTTGAAGAAGCTGTGCACGCTGAGCAGCCCGTTATGCCTTGATGAGGACGATCCGGAAGACAATGCTGATTCAGTTTTGCCTTCCTTGGATGGTATTGATTCTGTAGATCCGTGTATAAAAGAGGAAGAGATTGGGAGTAGAGTGGACCCGGAGGGAAATGAGAGATTGGAAGCTGGGTCAATATCCAAGAAGCGGAAGAGAGTCGAGGATTCTGATATTGATGGCATAGAGAAAGAGGTTCGCGACATAACGAGAGGGACAGGGAAGGGGGCAGATGAAGGATGGCTCAGAACACAACCCAAAATTCATTCTAGCATACATTAGTGTGAATCATCTATGTTCTATACATATGGTGTAGTATATGTTCTTATCGTATCTAGTATCTGAAGGATATAACAGAATCAAGATGAACTCATATAATATAATACTAAAACATCATCTACTACTATATAAGATATAGTGATAGGTTGTCGTATCATCATTGCCGAGGGATGAGGGTCGGAGGACAGTCAACTTTATCTACAGCTACATAGTTTCTGCCTCTCCAGTCGAATGGCTGCAGGGACCATGTCATACCGTAGATTAATGCAAATGGAGCTGGAACCAAAATACAGAAACCAAAATACAAAATACAGAATCAAATCCCTGGGTTCGCCGAAAATACAAAACACAGTTCTAATTCATATGTATTTTAAGTGTGAGAACGGATGGCTCAGAACACAACCCAACCGGAGAGGATACTCTGAGAGATCCATCTGAGTAGGACGTATACTCTGAGAGATCACCTTTACAAGAATGATATCAGTAGTGGGATTGAGTGTGTACGTCCTACTCAGATGGGTCTCTCACCGTTACTATTTTTTTCTGACAGCATGGTGGATGTGCTCCATCAACAGATTCTTGCTCCGATTCAAAACTTTACCCCGGAGCTCAAGTGGACATCCTTCGTGTAGAGCTCGAGTGAGAGGTTCCTGACAACATGGAGGTCTCCTTTGTTAAAGTATCCGTGCAACATTTGGTGTCAACAGCATTCCTTGTTAATTGTAACATGCATACTATCATATCCCAACTCTGCCAAAACCTGACCAACATACCCTACACTAATCATTCCATATTTCAGTATTGTCAGTGAGCTAAATCATGTCACGCCCCAGAACCAGAATACCGGAGAGCGGGGGCAGACATAGCCAGCTACGCAATCCCAAAGTACGTTAATACTCTGAAATCACGTATAAGCTATCAAGACATGGGGGTTACACTACAAGCCATCAATCAATCCTATGGTTTAACAGTCCTAGGTATCTCAATCACAGGCAATTATACAAGAGCAAGGAGTACGATCATCATACATACAATAGTAAGGCGTCCCGAACCATATATACATGACTGATCATGAAGCCAGTACCACAGAACTGAGGACTAGCTAGAGTATTAGTCGTACATGATAAGGACTAGCTATAGTCTAGAATACACATATCATGTTTATGTCCGTAGGTTATAATATCAAAGAAAATACCAAAACACGATCTAAACACGTGCTCGGGGCTAAACGTTGCAAGAGGAGAATTTACATATCAGTGGGAGAATGAAGAAGAAACCCACTGAGGCACTCTGGTGCTCCGGCTGGTCACCGTCGCGTAGATGGTGCGGTAGATCCTTCGGGCTCTTCTATTAGAACCTGGCCATGCAAAACCAGTGGGGTCAGACCCCAAATAGCAAGTACCACAAAGGAGGCCGAACTATGAACTTAAAACCAGCAGTCATAGACAATCAGCAGGGAGAGAAAGCAGTAAGTAAAGAAGGATCGAGATTCGTGCAGTACCAATGCACTTATCCCGAACATAGGAAGACAGTAAGTAAATCATCATTTGACATAAAGTAAACTGGAGAACATGTTAAATAAATAGAGCTAGGCAATATACGAAGAGAGGACGAAGGCACTGTTCCAGAAGCCAGGTTACAACCCTTAAACCAAATAAGGACCGGGATTGTAACCCTTTGCATGAACAGAACTTGGTCTCTGATCATTTATTACTAGAGGTGACAATTATTAAGTGACAATCATAGAATGACAAGCTGAGTATAATACATTAGAGTGACAATCCTTGCAACCTTTATCTTGGAACAATTAGGAACTGGATCTAGACAAGACTTAGACTGGAAAGGTGATATACGATGGGATAACCATGGGACTATTCAGATAACCAGGTTACAACCCGTAAACCAAACAAGGAACGGGGTTGTAACCCTTCGTCTGAACAGAACTTGGTTTCTCCCACCATTTATCGGCAAGAAATCAGGACATGTAACAATCATGTACAAGATCAAGACAAGACTTGCACTGAGTAGACTCCATCCAATCAATCACGGCCAATCATTGCTTACGGCTTTCTACATTAACTAACTAGGGTTATCACAAGCCTAGTTACTAGCAATATGCAATGAGATGTTCCTCCAGCCACAAGCCCTGCAGCTAATCCAGGTTATCCAAGCGACTTGGATTCATTAAGCAGTTATCAATAATTATTAGGTAGCTTGATGTGCAACACCTGACAGTGTGCGTAGAAATTGTTTCATGAAGTGCCCCATATGACAGTGGGCTGGAAATGTGCCCTACTCGACGGCATGCTACAAGTCCAAACAATTGTGGCCGGGATAATGGGATCGCCTGTAACTGGGGAAATCTCTCATGGCTACTGAATTATTCTAGTTGTTAACCTTAGTCGATTTCAGTGGGTACCCCTGACCGTGGTACTCAGGGGTCCCTGGCATAGACATGATGCAAGACAAGACTGGTTCATTTATACAAGCACAATCGTCCACAGTGTCCAGGTCATTCAATCTTGTCGTGTCATGTTAGCCGTCGCAACAGCATTTCGAAAAATATTATATCAGGTTTATCATGTCAAGAGTGCGCCACGGTGGGCCACCATCAGAAATTATCATGCTAAGTCATCATGTCAATTTATCATGTCAAGTCTATTGTCAGGAGTGCCCTACGGCGGATCACTATCATGTCATGTCATTGTCAAAAGTGCACCTCAACGGATCACCATCGTGTCAGAGAATACACATAAATTAATGGCACAAGCATACAAGTGGTAATTAAATAATAATATAATATATATTCTTGAAGCCAAGGAAAAACTCTACAATTTTTATGTTGGGAGTGGAAAGAAATTCTGACCAGAATTCAGGCAAATAAAATATTTAAACAATCAAAGTGGACCCCATGCGGCCCAAAAGTGGGAGAACATACATGCGGCCGAAGAGAGTGGAAGGCCACCCATACGGCCAGCCAAAGCTTATGCGGCCAGAAAATAACTGAAGAGGGCCATGCGGCCAGCAAGAAATATTCATGCAACCAGAAAAGACAAAGAGAGTGGAACCCGCAATAAATGCAAGCTTCCACTCAAGCAAAGAAAAGGACACGTGGCCACTCAAGTACTGGGGCCATGTGGCCAAACAACTATTACATATATAATATTAACTCATACAAATATATGCAGCAAAAGAAAAACCATGCGGCCACTAAGGTACAGGGGCCATACGGCCAGCAACGATATAGGCCATGCGGTCAGAGAATAATTCGAAGGCCATGCGGCCCAAGTGCAGTGCCAAGCAATTATTTGCTAGCCTGCAACTAAATGCTTAAGCTATGCAACTCAACACTTAAGCTAAGCATACAACTGAATGCTTATGCGGATGCTTAAGTCAAACAATATAATACATGCATGCATAAATCCCATGCATGCAAGTGCATACAAACTTGCTGATACAAAAAGAAATCATGCGGTCAACCATTTTAATCCCATTCATGCCATAATAAATGCTAACAAAAATATGCACAAGCTTAAAAGTAATGCATGCTAAATTTAGCAAAAATGTATGCACTGTAAGCCTTAAGGTCTCCATGCGGCTTAGATAAATTAGCTTATGCGACAGGAATTATAAATGCATGCAGCCACAAACATTTTCATGCGACAGCAATAGTTGCATGTATATGCGGCAAGAGTAGAATTTGTGCCATGCGGCCAGCATGTTGCAAGCAATAGCTAAAGGCCATGCAAGCTAATTAATTCCCATGCGGCCACCCATTGGAAAGAGGCCATGCGGTCAGCAAACTAAAGTAAAATTTGCATGCTAGCTAAGCTAAAATATTATGCCGGCTACCGTAACAATTGCATGCGGCCAAGGAAAAATTCTATATGCGGCCAAGGATGATTCCAAAGTTGATGCATGCAACATAAATTGCAAGGCCATGCGGCCAGAAGTTCTGACTAAGGCCAATAATTACTAGTTGGCCATGCGGCCAAAAGTACAACAATGCATGTGGACATGCAAAATATTGTACGTGGCCCAAAAATGCAAACTCACTGCTAACAATCTCATGCGGCCCATAAACAATTAATTGCAAGCAACTAATGCATGCGGCTCAAAAATACAAACAAGCATGCAGCTCCAAAAAGGCAAATAATGGCTTCCCACAGAGACTATGTCTACAACCTGGAACCACAAGTTTACCAAAATATGCAAGTTTAACAGATCAAATCCCAAGAAAACCGAATTTGCTTCCAAGTTAGATCTACAACAACCTATCCATAAAAATAGAAAACTCCAAGTTCTAAACATGCTTAGAATGTAACAAGGAAGAGAATGGAACAAACGAAATTAAAATAATCCAACATTCGGCAATATGTACTTGCCTCTCTCTAATGGCTTAGGGTTTGGTGGAAAAGAAATGAATGATGGTGAATGAGGAGAGAGAGAGAAAAAGTGGCTTATATAACAAGCTCAAGTGATCTCCACCATTTATTCCTCTCCACTCAATCTAAACCATACACCTCATCTCATAAAGAACCAAACTAAACCAAACCAAGTCAAAGTCAAAGTGGAACCGAACCAAATAAAACCAAATCTAAGTTAAACCAAGTCATGAAAATCCTACACTTAGAAAAATTTTAAAATATCACGCAAATTGATAAATACGAAATACGGCTCAAATAAACACGTATCCGTATAAAATACCGATACAATGAGACGGGTCTCACAACTCTCCACACCTTAGAAAAATTCCGTCCTCGGAATTTCCTAAGGTTAGTCGAGTAAGATAACAAAACAAAAGCTCCAGAAAACTCAACAATCTCAATAAATCAAGCACGGCATATAAGTAAAGTAAAACAATCAGTAATGTAAATAAATGCGTAAGCGATAAATAAATGCACAAGAAAAAATACAATCATGATCAAGAAGGGCTGGAGGCATATGGATCAATATGTCTCCTGAGACAGTTGTGTAGAAACCAACGTCCTCGCTGGCCTAAGCTGATTCCCAAAATGGATAAAAGTCAAGCCTCAAGGTAAGTCGGTACTAATGACTTAGTTCAAGACATGACTCTACCTAGGACGTGTCATCATAGTTGAAACAGATGCATAAACTTTATCACCTGTCTCAAGATACGAAGACAGAAGCGACTGGCTGATCGGATGGACTGATATCTCTACCTGCATGCTGAGACTGATCCTTCATAACTGGCCTAGCTGAAGAATGCTAAGCTACCCTCGGCAAAACAAGAACAAGATAATCAGAAGGATCAAGAACAGTGCCCTTGAAAGTTGAAGGACACAAGATCAAATCATGGGAACAGGAATGATCAATAATCAAAACAGATATCAAGTCAAGTATCAGAGGTAGAGAATAATCCGAAGGAGATCAATAGGGATAATCGTTACTGAGATATCTAAACATGGTAACCCCCACAAATCTGAAAATCGAGACCTGCATGGGCCACCACTAAAACCATGTCACGCCCCAGAACCAGAATACCGAAGAACGGGGGCAGACATAGCCAGCACGCAATCCCAAAGTACGTTAATACTCTGAAATCACATATAAGCTGTCAAGACATGGAGGCTACTCTACAAGCCATCAGTCAATTCTATGGTTTAACAGTCCTAGATATCTCAATCACAGGCAATTATACAAGAGCAAGGAGTACGATCATCATACATACAATAGTAAGGCGTCCCGAACCATATATACATGACTGATCATGAAGCCAGTACCACAGAACTGAGGACTAGCTAGAGTATTAGTCGTATATGATAAGGACTAGCTATAGTCTAGAATACACATATCATGTTTATGCCCGTAGGTTACAATATCAAGGAAAATACCAAAACACGAGCTAAACACGTGCTCGGGGCTAAACGTTGCAAGAGGAGAATTTATATATCAGTGGGAGAATGAAGAAGAAACTCACTAAGGCACTCTGGTGCTCCGGCTGGTCACCATCGAGTAGATGGTACGGTAGATCCTTCGGGCTCTTCTATTAGAACCTGGCCATGCAAAACTAGTGGGGTCAGACCCCAAATAGCAAGTACCACAAAGGAGGCCGAACTATGAACTTAAAACTAGCAGTCATGGGCAATCAACAGGAAAAGAAAGCAATAAGTAAAGAAGGATCGAGATTCGTGCAGTACCAATGCACTTATCCCGAACATAGAAAGACAGTAAGTAAATCATCATTTGACATAAAGTAAACTGGAGAACATGTTAAATAAATAGAGCTAGGCAATATACGAAGAGAGGACGAAGGCACTGTTCCGGAAGCCAGGTTACAACCCTTAAACCAAACAAGGACCGGGATTGTAACCCTTCGCCTGAACAGAACTTTGTCTCTGATCATTTATTGCTAGAGGTGACAATCATTAAGTGACAATCATAGAATGACAATACTGAGTATAATACATTAGAGTGACAATCCTTGCAACCATTATCCTGGAACAATTAGGAACTGGATCTAGACAAGACTTAGACTAAAAAGGTGATATACGATGGGATAACCATGGGACTATTCAGATAACCATGTTACAATCCGTAAACCAAACAAGGACTGGGGTTGTAACCCTTCGTCTGAACAGAACTTGGTTTCTCCCACCATTTATCGGCAAAAAATCAAGATATATAACAATCATGTACAAGATCAAGACAAGACTTGTACTGAGTAGACTCCATCCAATCAATCACGGCCAATCATTGCTTACGGCTTTCTACATTAACTAACTAGGGTTATCACAAGCCTAGTTACTAGCAATATGCAATAAGATGTTCCTCCAGCCACAAGCCCTGCAGCTAATCCAGGTTATCCAGGCGACTTGGATTCATTAAGCAGTTATCAATAATTATTAGGTAGCTTGATGTGCAACACCTGACAGTGTGCGTAGAAATTATTTCATGAAGTATCCCACATGACAGTGGGCTGGAAATGTGTCCTACTCGACGGCAGGCTACAAGTCCAAACAATTGTGGCCGGGATAACGGGATCGCCTGTAACTGGGAAATCTCTCATGGCTACTGAATTATTCTAGTTGTTAACCTTAATCGATTTCAGTGGGTACCCCTGACCGTGGTACTCAGGGGTCCCTGTCCTAGACATGATGCAAGACAAGACTGGTTCATTTATACAAGCACAATCATCCACGGTGTCCAGGTCATTCAATCTTGTCGTGTCATGTTAGCCGTCGCAACAGCATTTTGAGAAATATCATATCAGGATTATCATGTTAAGAGTGCGCCACGGCAGGCCACCATCAGGAATTATCATGCCAAGTCATCATGTCAATTTATCATGTCAAGTCTATTGTCAGGAGTGCCCCACGGCGGGTCACTATCATGTCATGTCATTGTCAAAAGTGCACCTCAACGGGTCACCATCATGTCAGAGAACACACTTAAATTAATGGCACAAGCATACAAGTGGTAATTAAATAATAATATAATATATATTCTTGAAGCCAAGGAAAAACTCTACAATTTTTATGTTGGGAGTGGGAAGAAATTCTGACCACAATTCAGGCAAATAAAATATTTAAACAATCAAAGTGGACCCCATGCGGCCCAAAAGTGGGAGAACATACATGCGGCCAAAGAGAGTGGAAGGCCACCCATGCGGCCAGCCAAAGCTTATGCGGCCAAAAAATAACTGAAGGGGGCCATGCGGCCAGCAAAAAATATTCATGCAACCAGAAAAGACAAAGAGAGTGGGACCCGCAATAAATGCAAGCTTCCACTCAAGCAAAAGAAAAGGACACGTGGCCACTCAAGTACTGGGGCCATGTGGCCAAACAACTATTACATATATAATATTAACTCATACAAATATATGCAGCAAAAGAAAAACCATGCGGCCACTAAGGTACAGGGGCCATGCGGCCAGCAACGATATAGGTCATGCGGTCAGAGAATAATTCGAAGGCCATGCGGCCCAAGTGCAGTGCCAAGCGATTATTTGCTAGCCTGCAACCACTACTAAAATATCATCAAATAGCGACGTAATGTAACGACGGCAAGAAATTACGTCGCCATTAGCGACGTCGTTTTAAACACGTCGCAAAACGTCGCTGTCTAGCGACGTTCTGCGACAGGAGTGTACTACGTCGCCGAATAGCGACGTTCGGCGACATATTTTATGTATATGTCACCAAGTTTGCGACGGTTAGCGACGTCAAAACGTGACGTCGCTAAGTTATTTTACTTAGGGCACGTCGCTGCCTTCTTTCCCCCTCATTCTCACTCGAAAACCCGAAAATTTCATTTTCCTCCCCCCACCCCCACCCCCCGGCGACTCCCTCCCCCTCTGTCAGTGCCCCCCCCGGCGACCCCCTCCCCCCGGCGACTCCCTCCCCCTCCGGCGAGCTCCTCCTCCTCGAGATCCTCCTCCTCGAGCTCCTCCTCCCCCAATCCTACCTCCTCCTCCTCTTCCTCAGGTAAACCCTAACCTAACTCCTCTCCTTCCTCATCCTCCTCTCCCACGGACATACACACACGCACACGGACACACACGGACACGGACACACACGTACACACACACACAGACACGGACACACACACACACACACATATCATTACCAACCACGCGTGAACACGTGCACGAGACTGCACTGTGTCATTTGTGTTCGTTTGTGTTAAAAAATAATTTGGACACGATTGTGTCCTATTTTGGTGGACACTGGACACGTGTGACTCTATGACACATACACATATCATTACCAACCATTAGATTTTGCTATTAATTGAATTTGGATTTCGAATTTGGTTTATCCCCAATTTTCTGATACGTAGTTCACTATATATTAATTTTCTGAGATTAACATTTGTTTAAACTGATTTTGAATGATTAAACCATTATGATTAATCCCATATCTTCTCTGAGAATTAATGTGCATGTTAGGGTTCACATTGATTGGGGATTCTTGGGTTTTCGTATGCCATTGACTGTCAAAACTGAGAACAGTTTTTATACACTATTTTCACATATTGGTACACACACATTACACTGAATTTTCTCGAGAAATTATGCACTGTTTACACCTATCTACACACACACACATAAGTGTAACCTGAGAATATAAACACACACTACTGCTATCTACTGATTTTCCTGAGACTGATACACTATTTGTGTATACTGTTTCTCTTATAGCTCACTCACATTACACTCAAAATCGAGAATAGCTAATTCACTCACACTATTGATTCCTATGTACGCACACACATTGAGACACCTAGCCCATGTTATGTACACACACATGGCACACTTTACCCTATATACACACACCCTATTGTACACATACACTGTTAGCACACCACACACATGACACACACACATATATATACGTGTCAATCTGAGAACAGTTTGTGCATTGTTTCCTCATATTTTATATATATATATATATATATATATATATATATATATATATATATATATATATATATATATATATATATATATATATATATATTGCAGTCCATATTATCTCTTCATATCAGTCCAGGCATTTATTTAGTTCCAGTCCTATTATTTGTCTTGTATTCAGTTGTTCAGTCCCATGACTGACATATAGATTAGGTATTGTTTGGTTGAAGGATTACCTTTTTAGTTCATTCCACCCTTGCACATCGACATTAGTTATCAATTTAGATGTCCAGCCTGTCCTTAAATCAGTTTTGAATTAATTATTCAGCCCCCAAATTGCTTATTGGTTAGTTCAGTCTCCTATTGAATATGAGTTCAGTTCCTGAGGTCACTTGACTAAATACTTGAGTATCAGTCCCTAACATCAAGTGTCTAGTCACCTACCTACCATGCATCAGTCCATGCCACACAGGTTCAGTCCTATTTTCACAAATAGGTCAATGTTTGGAGTGTGGCTCGAGTTTGGGGCTTTTGATGATAGGTATTCTTGTATCAGTCAACAGGTGGTCTATTTGAGTAACAGTCCTTGTAAATTTTATTTTCCTTAAACTGTAAATAGGACTGAGATTGGTTTTCCTATTCCTGAGATAAATCTACTGAATGTGTCAACTGATTCCCTTAAATAACTGAAATTGAATTGACTGTTAACCAATAACGATAAGGTAAAGGATACCAATAGCGATAAGGTAAAGGGTACCAACTTAAGGTATTGGTATTGGGATACCAATAGCGATAAGGTAAACGGTACCTTGGTAGGTAATGACTAGAAATAGAATATTTGACTTAGATTGGACTAAGAGTTGCAAAAGTCAACTATAGGTCAACCCTTGACCTACTTTGACCTTGTTTGACTTAGGTTGACCTTGTTTGACTTTGTTTGACTTAGTACAACCTAGTTTGACCTAGATTGCATATCATTGATATTAGTAACTGTCCGCTACTAATGTGTCCCTAATAAGACATAATATACGAATTTGTGCCTGTTGGATAATGTGTGTCCATCTTTGCAGAATTATTTCCAAATGGATATGAATTACTACTTGCGGAATCGTTCATGGATGTACAATCGTCGTTCTGATGATATGTGTGGTGTGCGGGATGAATACATAGCGGGAGTAGAGCAGTTCCTGCAGTTTGCTAAGGCGTTCCCTCAGTACATGGACGGCACCAAAATTAAGTGTCCGTGTGTGAAATGTCATAACGTTAAATATTATCCAGAAGTGGAAGTGACATATCATTTGTACTCGAGGGGTTTCACGCCTAATTACTATCAGTGGACCGCACACAGAGAACTTGTGTCTTTAGCATCAGAGCCGGAGCCTTATGTTGAGCCATATATGCATGCGGGACCTAATTTTGTTTCAGATAATCATGCATACGACGACGGGTGCGTGAACATGGTTTTCGACGCTGCGGGGCCTAGTTTCGTTCATGATGCACCTGAGGAGGCACCGAACGCCGATGCTGCATGGTTCATGGAGTTGCTGGAGAATGCAAGGACTCTATTGTATCCTGGTTGTGAGGATCATTCACCGTTGGAGGTGGTTACAAGACTGTTGAGCATTAAGTCAGATTTTAACATGTCGTAAGAATGCTACAACCGAGTGTTGGAGTTGATTATAGAGATCTTGCCGGCGGGTGCTAAGTTGCCTAAAGACTTCTACCGGTCTAAGAAGATGGTGAGATCGCTCTGGATTGGATACGAGAAAATCGATTCCTGTCGCAATGGGTGCATGCTGTACTACAAAGACGACAAGGACGCAGATGTGTACAGATTTTATGGTGCTGATCGCTATAAGACAACTAGTACAGGAAGGTCTACCGGTGCAAGAAGACCGACCGATTCAATGTACTACTTGCCTTTAACGTCGCGGTTGCAAAGATTATTTATGGTGAAAGAGACGACCGAAAATATGAGTTGGCACATGCGAGAACAGATTAAAGGAGTGTTGGATCACCCATCCGATGGAGAAGCGTGGAAGCACTTTGATCGAGTGTATCCAGATTTTGCTTCAGATCCGCGAAATATCAGGTTGGGACTATCTTCTGACGGTTTTACTCCTTTTGGTCTTTCGGGATCCCAGTATTCGTGCTGGCCTGTGATTGTCACTCCGTATAACCTACCACCTTGGATGTGCATGAAGACTCAGTACATGTTTCTAACCGTTATAATTCCTAGTCCGAACAATCCCAAGAGGAACATTGACGTGTACTTACAGCCTTTGATAGATGAGTTGAATCAGTTATGGGAAGTAGGCGCTAACACGTACGATATTTTCAGGAAGCAGAATTTTCAGATGAAGGCAACCCTTATGTGGACCATCAACGACTTTTCGGCCTATGAAATGTTATCTGGATGGAGCACTCATGGCCGTCTCTCATGTCCGTATTGCATGGACCGTAGTAAGACTTTCCGTTTGAAACACGGAGGAAAACCGTGCTTCTTTGATTGTCATCGGCAATTTCTGCCAAAAGATCATCCGTTCAGAAGGAACAGGAATGCTTTCCGTGCCGGCGTTGTAGAGAAGGGTGATCCACCGCCAAGGTGGTGCGGAGCCACGATATGGGAGGAGGTTAAAGATTTTTCAAGTGCTATCGAAGATCCTACAACTGGATACAAGTGCGATGGATTTGGTAGAGTTCATAACTGGACAAAGAGGAGCATATTCTGGGATCTGCCATACTGGAGTACCAATCTGATCAGACATAATCTTGATGTCATGCATATTGAGAAGAATGTGTTTGATAACATAATTAATACTGTGATGGACGTAAAAGGAAAAACGAAAGACAATCCCAAGGCCAGGTTGGACTTAGAAGAAATATGCAAACGCCCTGCGTTGCATTTGATACAGCAGAATGGAAAACAGTTCCTGCCGAAGTCAATTTTTTTGCTGGACAAGGAGGATAAAGTGAGACTTTGTCGGTGGATCCAGGGCCTAAAATTTTCAGACGGATATGTGTCAAATCTGAGAAGATGTGTCGATCCGAAGAAAAACAAATTGACGGGTATGAAGAGCCACGATTGTCACGTATTCATGGAGAGGTTAATTCCAATTGCATTTCGAGAATTCTTACCGCAGGCAGTTTGGGATCCATTGACGGAGCTTAGCATATTCTTCAGGGATCTTTGTTCTAAGAAATTGCTCGTTGATCATCTAGAAAAGCAAGAGAATGACATTGCGGTAACACTATGCAAGCTAGAGAGGGTGTTTCCTCCTGGATTCTTCGACTCTATGGAGCATTTGCCAATTCATCTATCCTATGAGGCACGTGTTGGTGGAACCGTCGAATATCGATGGATGTACCCATTCGAGCGACATTTGAATCACCTAAAAAGAAAGGTGAAAAATAAGGCACGGGTCGAGGGTTCTATTTGTGAAGCCTATGTTCTCGAGGAGATTACAAACTTTTGTTCGATGTATTTCAAGCCTCATGTTACAACTAATAGAACGAGAGCTTCCAGAAACGACGAAGGAGATCATGAAAGTAATGATACAATACTGAAGGTATTCAATGCTCCAGGAAAGCCATCGGGTAAGATGAAAAAGAGATATCTGAACGATGATGAGCTAAGGGCTGCTCAGGTGTATGTATTACTCAACTGCGACGAGAAGGAAGTAGAGAAACTGGAGGGGTAAGTAATTTATACGTCTATATTATTTTAATAGTGTTAATTATTATACTATTATATTAATTGAACGATGTTGTTTTAAGCATATTTAATGATGATGTGAGGTCGGGTAGGCCACACATAACAGAAGAAGAACTAGAACAAGAAATGAGGCGTTATTTTCCATCATGGTTGAGTGCATATGTAAGACTTGAGAACTCTGTAATTACCTTTTTGTATATGTACTTGATTGAGAATGAGCTTAATTGCTTCTTTCGTGGTATTTAGGTCGATCGTCCATACGCAAGACTTGAGAATGAGTCTATTAGAACGCTAGCCAAGGGACCAATTTATGCTGCAAAAATATGGCCAAGCTACTGTGTTAATGGGTTTAGGTTCAAGTCAACAACTTTGCCCGATCAGAGACAACTTTGTGGATCTCGATTCCACCAAAAACAGCTGTTTGTGTATCAGATCTTCGAACTACAAAGATGTTGATGCGGGCAACGATTTCTATGGCGTGCTACGGGAGATCGTGGAGCTGACATATAGTTATGGAATAGAGCCTGCTAAGATTGTGTTATTCAGGTGTGATTGGTTCGATCCGATTGAAGGTCAAGGTTGGAAAGTAGACAAGCACGATCTTGTTGATATAAACTATCGGCGTCGATATCAAGCCTATGAACCATTTGTCCTATCAAGTCAGGCTCAGCTCGTGTACTTCACAAGTTATCCTAAACGGAGAACAACAAGGTCGGACTGGTGGACAGTATGCAAGACCAAAGCTAGAAATACCTTTGAGGTTGATGATATAGCTTATCAACAGGATGAACTACCTCTTGTAACAAATATTATAGAAGTGGACACGACGGAAGTTCCCTATTACACATCTAATTGTGTAGAAGAAGTAGAATTATCTGAAGAGGAAGATGCAGATGAAAGTGAAGATGTAGAGGAGGAAGAAGAAGAAGAAGAAGTAGATGAGCTAAACGAACTAGATGAATTTTTAGAAGAGGATTAAATCTGTACGTTTGTTTTATCATCATATTTGACACTTTAGTGACACTTCTATCATATAAATCTGTGACACTTCAGTGACACTTTATGACTATGATATTTTTCAAAAATCTGTGATGTCTATCATATAAATATATTTTTTTATTTTATTGTCATATGTTTTATTGTCAGGTATGACTAGACCATCTCGACGACGCGGAGGATTTTATATTAGGCAGTCCCGTCAGCCTCGGACTGGGGATGGAGAGGGCAGTTCCGTACCCTCATCCTCATCTCCAAGTACGCCAGTGTACCGTTCTGTTCCCGGTCCAT
The DNA here is from genome assembly GCA_029216955.1 of Iris pallida. NCBI lineage: Eukaryota > Viridiplantae > Streptophyta > Magnoliopsida > Asparagales > Iridaceae > Iris > Iris pallida. The sequence continues at coordinate 2,582,057 of JANAVB010016192.1, read as the reverse complement.
TACCGGGACAGGCCAGTTCCAGCAGGTTGGCGACTCCTCCCTCGTCGTCTAGCCTTCCTGATCCCGCGTCCAGCATCCCTGATCCTCCGTCCAGCATTCCTACTGTCGACGGCTCTATGGAGGGAGCCTACGCCGAGCATATGGAGGACGGCGATCAGACTGATCCAGCCCAGGCAGGAGGTGAGAGCGACCCTCCATGCGCTCCCCCGGGCAAGACGCGTATGGAGATTTGGACGGACGGGCCTATGAAGTAAGTTAATTAATTATTATATATTTCTCAAATGATTATATGTACATATATATTCATGAAAAATTATTATTGTATAGATATCGGCCTTCTGCAGTACAGAGACAGCTGGAGACATTTCTGAGGCAGAACTATGGTGGGCCTTGGATTAACTACTCAGATGCTCCCGCAGATAGGAAGGCCTTTTGGTTCGCCCACTTCAAGGTAAAAAATTTATTTATTTTTAAATTTTAATAATTATTTGTGTATATTATACAACTTTTGTATTTTACTTCTTGTAGAGGACCTATTTATATCCACCACACCGGGCGGCAAGGATCGAGGGCCAATTTTTTGCCGTCGCAGCCAAGCTCATCCGTGATGCGATCGACGACCAGAAGCATCATGATCGCTCCGGACAGTCGATCCAGGGTTGGATTACGCCAGAGCAGTAGACTGCGATGAAGGCTAGATTCAGCGAGCGCATGTACCAGGAGCGGTCTGAGAAGGCCAAGGTGGCGCGGTCGAGCGCCGGTAAGTGGTGTGGTGGCTCCATTCCTATGACGGAGCATTTTCGTCGTCTGGTACGTTTCCTATGACGGACATTAATTTATATGTAGTTCTATAGAATGTTTAATACTAATAATAGATAATATATTTTAACAGGTAAAAAAGGGTGAGGACCCGAACATGGTGACCGTCTTCCTGGTCACTCATCGGAGGGCTGGGGAGTTCATTGACGAGCGAGCGACGCATGCATATGTACGTTCTATCCTTTATATTAATTTAATATAATTTAGAAAACATGAAAATATATATCAATATAGACTTTAGCAAACACTTACACGTTAGCAAACATATTCTAGGTCGAGTTTGTTCGGCTACAGGAGGAGGCGGCGGCTGCTGCTGCTGCTAGTGCGCAAGCAGAGGGAGGGGCTGGTACTTCCACCCAGCCGCCTACAGCTCCATCGCCGGACGAGCTCTGGATGACCGCCGTTGGCGGTCTTCAGAAGGGTACGTACTACGGTACGGGATCCTACGGTGCGTATTTGGCTTCGGAGTCATCCCGGGCCCCCTCTGTCAGTACGCAGTCTCCAGCTACGCAGGTGTCGTCACGAGCTGAGGATGTTTGTCGTCAGATCGAGGAGCTGCGTCACGAGTTGCAGCAGCAGATTTCTGATGCGGTCGAGCGACGATCCGACCCTCCGATCGTCACCGAACGATTTGATGCGGTCGAGCGCAGTATACATGAGTTGATGAGTCTGCATCAGGCTACAGCTGCCAGCTTGCAGACGCTCACCGAGTCTACGCAGCGCACAGAGCGTAGACAGATCGAGCTGGAGGGATCGCAGAGGAGCATATCTGCCTCACTTGCTCAGTATACTGAGAAGGTGGTGAGTACCCTTGCTGCGCATGGTGAGCGACTGCGAGAGCTGGAACAGGTACGTCCTTCCGGTCCATCGACGGCGCCGACTCCAGACATTCCACTGCCTCCTACTGCCCCTACGGTGTAGCTCACCCAGGAGCAGTATGAGTACATGCTATCCCAGATGCGCGGCAGGAGTCCTCAGTGATCCAGTAGATATTTTTTATCATCTTTGTATGTATTGGCCCTATGGGCCTATTGACCGTTCTGTACACTGATTTTCATTCTTATTTGCCCTCCATTATGGACATGTATGTTTGTTGGATATTTATTTTGTGATATTTACTTTGTTGGTATTTTTATTGTGATATTTACTTTGTGATATTTACTTTGTGATATCTGCGATGGGGATGACAAATATACCTACGCTGGGTTATAAGCGATGATCTGATATACAAAGGAGGTGCTGTCGAAATTTTAAAAAAATATATTGTGTATTTTTGTTATGATGTGTGTCTGTGTTTACAGTGAATGTGAAATACAGTGTTCGGAAACCATCGACAGTTTCGATTACTGTTGTATGTGTTATCTTGGATAGAAATAGCAACAGTTCAGGGTGCACTTCTGAGAGCTTCATTTTCACGTCCTTCACTTTCTCGGACGTCGTAAAGGTTCCCGAGAAGGTGAAGGACGTGAAGAGGAAGCTCTGAGAAGTGCACCCTGAACTGTTGCTCTTTCTATCAAAGATAAAACATAGAACAGTTAGCGAAACTGTCGATGGTTCGAACACTTCACTTCACACACACTGTAAACACAGAAACACAGCATAACAAAAATATCAATTATATTTTTTTAAATTTTTTTTTAACATCTGCGACGTATAGCGACGTTCTGCGACGTACTGCGACGGCAGATAGACGTCGCTATACGTCGCTAAATAGTGACGTTACGTCGCTAGACGTCACTAATATGTTGACGTGGGCTGAGGGTGTACGTCGCTAAATCTGTCGGTATGCGTCGCTAAGTTGCCCACGTGGCTGTCATGCCATGTCATCATATATAAATTACAGAGCGTCGCAAGTGGTCGCTTTACGTCGTCATTTTGGCGACGTAATGGTACGTCGCTATATGTCGCAATTTTTGCGACGGCTAGCGACAATTAATTACGCGTCGCCAATAGCGACGTTCGGCGACTAAAGTGCCATCTGCGACTTGCCTTTAAGCGACGTCCCGTTTTCGTCGCTAAATACGTCGCTAATTGGTTTTAGCGACGTAATTTCCTTATTTAGCGACGTTTCCTAACGTCGCTAAAATGAGTTATTTTAGTAGTGAACTAAATGCTTAAGCTATGCAACTCAACACTTAAGCTAAGCATACAACTGAATGCTTATGCGGATGCTTAAGCCAAACAATATAATACATGCATGCATAAATCCCATGCATGCAAGTGCATACAAACTTGCTGATACAAAAAGAAATCATGCGGCCAACCATTTTAATCACATGCATGCCATAATAAATGCTAACAAAAACATGCACAAGCTTAAAAGTAATGCATGCTAACTTTAGCAAAAATGCATGCACTGTAAGCCTTAAGGTCTCCATGCGGCTTAGATAAATTAGCTTATGCGACAGGAATTATAAATGCCTGCGGCCACAAACATTTTCATGCGGCAGCAATCAGTTGCATGTATATGCGGCAAGAGTAGAATTTGTGCCATGCGGCCAGCATGTTGCAAGCAATAGCTAAAGGCCATGCAAGCTAATTAATTCCCATGCGGCCACCCATTGGGAAGAGGCCATGCGGTCAGCAAACTAAAGTAAAATTTGCATGCTAGCTAAGCTAAAATATTATGCCTGCTACCGTAACAATTGCATGCGGCCAAGAAAAAATTCTATATGCGGCCAAGGATGATTCCAAAGTTGATGCATGCAACATAATTTGCAAGGCCATGCGGCCAGAAGTTCTGACTAAGGCCAATAATTACTAGTTGGCCATGCGGCCAAAAGTACAACAATGCATGTGGACATGCAAAATATTGTACGTGGCCCAAAAATGCAAACTCACTGCTAACAATCTCATGCGGCCCACAAACAATTAATTGCAAGCAACTAATGCATGCGGCTCAAAAATACAAACAAGCATGCAGCTCCAAAAATGCAAATAATGGCTTCCCACAGAGACTATGTCTACAACCTGGAACCACAAGTTTACCAACATATGCAAGTTTAACAGATCAAATCCCAAGAAAACCGAATTTGCTTCCAAGTTAGATCTACAACAACCTATCCATAAAAATAGAAAACTCCAAGTTCTAAACATGCTTAGAATGTAACAAGGAAGAGAATGGAACAAACGAAATTGAAATAATCCAACATTCGGCAAGGTGTACTTGTCTCTCTCTAATGGCTTAGGGTTTGGTGGAAAAGAAATGAATGATGGTGAATGAGGAGGGAGAGAGAAAAAGTGGCTTATATAACAAGCTCAAGTGATCTCCACCATTTATTCCTCTCCACTCAATCTAAACCATACACCTCATCTCATAAAGAACCAAACTAAACCAAACCAAGTCAAAGTCAAAGTGGAACCGAACCAAATAAAACCAAATCCAAGTTAAACCAAGTCATGAAAATCCTACACTTAGGAAAATTTTAAAATATCACGCAAATCGATAAATACGAAATACGGCTCAAATAAACACGTATTCGTATAAAATACCGATACAGTGAGACGGGTCTCACAATACTCAACTGTCGAGAATACTTAGGAGAAAACTCATTCACAGGATTAGTATCCATCATTCGTGACATAGCTGAAATTTTATAGGGCTTGATAATAATTATTAGTCAATTTATTCATCATTTCAAAATCCTGAAAATGCCCAAAAAACTTCCAGTATCAGTAAATAGGGCTCGAACCCTAAATTAGAATTCGAATCCAAGCAAAACATCAAATTGACAGTTGATATGCCCAAAAAACTCCCAGTATCAGTATATAGGTGTCACACTGTGAGTCTCGTGTCCACACAGTGGGACACGACGTGTCCAAACCAACAAAATAGGTGTCACACGAACTAGAAGCGAGTCCACGCTCTCGTGTCCCCCGCAGCGAGTCCACTGTGAGTCTCGTGTCCCCCGCAGCGAGTCCACGCTCTCGTGGACACGAACTAGAAGCGAGAGAGAGAGCTAGAAGACGAGGAGAAACTGGGAAGCGGGGACAGGGGATCACCTGAGGAGGAACTACCTGAGGAAGGAGGAGGAGGAGAAGGAGGAGGCCGGAGGAGGGAGATCGCCGGAGGAGCGCCTCGGAGGAGGAGGCCGGAGGAGGGAAATCGCCGGAGGAGCGTCGCGGAGGAGGAGCGCGCGAAAAATTGGGGGGAAAAATTTGTGAATGATCGAAAAGGAAACCATCGCCGCCTATATGAAACATTTAGCGACGTCCTTCTCAGCCGTCGCTAAACGTCGCTGATATTTAATAAACGGCGACGCTACTTAAAATGCGTCGCTACACGTCGCTATATCAGCGACGTGTACCGACGAACTTGCGACGCAGATTCCCATTTAACAAATTGTAGCCGCTAGACGTCGCTTTTAGTCGCTGTTGGCGACAAACAGCGACGTCTTAGATAAACGTCGCTAAACCCCCAAATATTAGCGACGTTTTATCTTGGAGTCGCTAAATACGTCGCTGATATGACTTATTTTGGTAGTGTCTGTAATTTCTCTGCTGCAAATCTTTGCTGTATTATGTAAAATATTACATTCACTCTTCCAATTTTTAAAATATTACACTACGTAAAATATTTCATTCACTACTGCAGTAGTGGTGAATGGGTTCACATCTCTATGTTAGGCTAGCTTTTTTTTGGTTTAAAGGATGGATGACATCTCTCTGTTAGGAGGCCGTTAGCTGCTGCTTCTTTTTTCCGTTTCCTTCTCCTATGCTGAAAGATGTGAGAATGTGGAGATAATTTATCCGCCAATGTCACTTGGTCATTGGTCCGGACTCACCACTAAGCATATCTAATGGTGAGCCGAAAGCAGCCAATAATTTCTCCAGAACAGGGCCTCTCTCTCTCTCTCTCTCTAACATCACGTGTCAGTATCCCGCCCAACGACCGTTTCCAAGATGCTGACATCTGATTCGTCAAAGACTCCTATAAGTGAATATTAATATAAACAATTAAAACGTAATAAATAAATAAAAAGCTGACAGGTTAAAAGCTATTCTTAATTTTTCTACTTTCGGATAAGGAGGGAAAATTTTCACCTGGGCGTACGTTAGTCGGAGCGGCGCAGGTACCGATCATGCGGTGGCGGTAGACGACAAAATCCAGAGTTAGGAAGCACGTGCAGAGGACGGACGACACAGATCTGTACACAGATGACGTGGACGGTCGGGATCTGATCGACAAAAGTGTACTCTGACTTCCATAGCATTTGACGGTGGAGAACAATAACAAAGCTGCTCGAAGCTGATTCGTCAGTCCTTTTGTCTAGACAGTGGGCACCACCACGTGTTAGTATTATATATACAAATATTTAAGTTATATTAAAATATTTTAAATATAATTATGTTATATTTTAATTAAATTTTTTACTATTGCTGTTCATTTTTTTTTGAGCCGTCTTTGTATCTCTCTATTAATTAATAACTTTTTCTTTGATTCTTATAACTACCACGTAAAGTGTTAAACTTGAACATATATTCAAATTTTATAAATATATATACAATCATTCAAATTAAGTATATTCAATATTAAAATCATATTTAAACTATATATATATATATATATATATATATATATATATATATATATATATATATATATATATATTATAATTAAATTATTTTTTACATGCGACGCCCGTACTAGTAAGAGCATCATTAGTAAGGTCCAACCCATTTTCTAGATTTAGATTGTAGGAGCTCATTTTGTAGAATAATAAGACCTATTCCTAGGTTTCAATTTCTAGATTTTTACGTCCAACTCACCCACATGAGCTATAGGTTGACCTGCGAATTTCTAGGTTCATAATATAGGAAATGAGTCCATTTTTGTTCACCCACCAAAACTAGGTACTAAAAAATGACACGTGGCACAAAACCACTCTGGTGGGTGAACAAAACCACTTACAAAGTGGTTTGTGTGGGATAAAAATACCATATGTCATTTTTTTAGTGGGGGTGAACATCCCACCTAGTTTTGGTGGATGAACAAAAATGGACCCTGTAGGAAATCATTTGTAGAATAATAAGTCCCAATTTAGAGCCAAATTCTAGATTAACATTATTTTTTTCTTACTTTAATTTTTGACAACACAATCTTTGGTACCAAAGCTCATTTCATTATTTTTTACTATGCTCATGCAAATTAACTCATTCTACATTAAATTTTTTTTTTTTTTCAAAATGTTGGACCTCAAGATAAAATTTTGAGCACCATCTACTAATGGTGCTCTAAGTTATAGATATAGTTTTAGAACTTTGAATATGTTTATACAATAAAATATAGTTAGTTTAAATATGATTTGTATATTAAAATATTTTAATTTGGATCTGTTATAGATATTTGTATTCTGGTAGTTAGAAGAATTTTAGATTATATATGTTTTTTATTGTAAACATTTTTTGGCAACAATAACAACTTATAAGAATTAGGTTTTGAAAATTAGGTCAATTTTGAAACAAAATAAGAAAATAGGTGCTAGACACTTCTAAATATAACTTTGGTAATGCAAATACACACATCCCTTTTGAATTTTCATCTACAAAATATATATATGTTTATTGTAACGGTTTTTTTTTTGGGAAAAAGTCGATTAATTGATAAATAAATATATTTTTGGGCCTTTTTTAAAACTAAAATTAAAGGTCGAGTGGCGTAGCCAAAAAAAATTTATCTAGAAAGCACGATATTTACTATTAAAAAATAATAAATTATATCAACACATTTATAATCTCAAAAATATTATATATTAATACCAAATGTTATAAACTTTTACGTGATTAATATGAATAGGAAAATTACTAACCCAATTAATGGATGAATACGAATATAAAGGAACATTATGATTCACCTATCACTTTAGGTTAAGTGATCTATTAATTGGATTGGCACCAAATAAGGAATGTATTGTCACTATAATAAATTATAAACGGGCCTATATGTGTTTAAGTTTGACTTTGTTACACATCTCAAAGTCACATACATTAGTTAAAATTTTAAGGATTGAAGGCAGGCCGCATGAGTATGTCTCATGCATGTGTTATATACACATATCTAGTATCAGTTGGGTCAAAATTGAATTGGCCTAGATGAGATCTAGTCAATGACACCCACTTCAACTGTTTTATTTCGCAAACATTCTCATGTGGCTAGAGAGAAGAAGAAAAAAAAAATGAACCGCGAGGACAGATCCATTTTGCATTTAGGTCAAGTATAAATTTAAGTGATCGACATAATTTAGAATAAATCGCATAGGAACACGATAGACAGCTAATTGAGCTCCTCTAAATGAAAAGTTGTAATTACTTGATATAAGATAACAGGCCAATGTTGACCAAGTTGTAATTACTTGGAAGATGGAGAATAAGAGAAACCCAAAATAAAAGCTTGTAAATATTTACGCATGACAAATACAACCGCTACTACTTCTGTTTTTTCCTAATTGTCATTCTCAACTTTGCATGAACCATATTAATGTTAGTGTTTTCCAATTCTTCAATAATCAACATGTCATGTCTGTCGATGTCGTCGTCTAATACTTTTAGAAAAGTCCTACAAGCTAGCTAATTGTTCCTTTTTATATTATTAAGTCGAGAACTATTTCATGTGTTTAAATAGCTATGCAAACAATCAATAAAAATAAATAAAAATTATATAACAGCCTATGTAAATAAATAGAAAATTCAAAATCCGAGAGGGCACAGCCGCACCTCCTCGGAACAATGTAGCTACGCCGCTGAAAAGGTCTTATTTTTTTATACCTTCTTTTGAAAACCAAAATTTTTTTTTTCAAGGTATTTTAGCTCCTCTCTTACAAATTTTAAAGTGAACAAAATTTGTGGATTCGTATCGTTGGAATATAAGAGTACTTTTATTTTTCAAATTATACCAAATATAATACAAGAAGTTCACAATAATTATTAAGAGCACCCAAGCTACATATTTAATCCAAATTAATAATGCACTTTATTCTTTAATTTTACTCCTGAAGTCATGTGGAGGAAGAACAAGAAGGGTGGACAAGGAGACATGCATGCTAGCTGTGCAGCCTGTGCTGTAGCAGTAGAGAGAAAGGTGTAAGAAGAATATTAATTGTTTAGTAGTGGACGTCGCAAGCAGCAGCAGCAGCAGCAAGCAACAACAGCAGCCAGCGCCGAGCCCAAGCACAGCTCGTGGGGAGTCCCGGACCTCCTGCGGCGGCTACGGGCTTTCTCTATACGGACGGATAACTTAAACTAAACCCTAATTTTTTTATAAAAAAAATAGAAGATTGTTGTTTGGTTGCGACTCTACTTACATCAGGAGATCCCGTAGAGAGGATGAAGATGATCCAAGAAATCCGCAGAGATCAGAAGAGTTCTATATATGCAAAACTCTGAAATCTGTGTTGCCATTAGTCAAACGGATGCTCCAATTACACTCGTAGAGATCTCTAAAGGATGAGAACCAACTATGTAGAATATGTATCGATAATTCAAGCATTGTATACATCATTAGTCCAATCCTTTGTAGGAACTACCCGTGATAACGAACTTACAAAATGGATATGTTTATCATAACAATAATGCTAAGTCTACTACCAAATGCTTACAACCTCTTACAACCACTCACCCATGTACTGACATGTGGGCCATACCAAATGCTTACAACCCTCTTACAACCACTCACCCATGTGCTGACATGTGGGCCATGGCCCACATATCAGTACATGGGTGAGTGGTTGTAAGCATTTGGTTGTAACTGTAGCATTACTCTTATCATAAAGAGATTCGTTGTTCTTGACCCTGCATGCTTCACCTTAATTGTTATTTGAACAAAAAGATCACCATAAACTTTTGGCAAAAGTTATGTCTTGGTCCGAGTGGGGATAGCATCTCTCTTCTTCATGCCTATGGGATTTTGAAAAATTCAACCATCTCAGATATAGATATAGAGATAGGACTTTGTCGAGCGAACCGCACTCCTCCTTCGTAAACGACAGGCGCCCATTGATTTAAAGGATTATCTTGGGGTCATAGCAGTATTCAAAGTTTGCCTCGATTTGGTATCGCTCTTGCGGCCTGCACCGAAACAGTGCTTTATCCGAAGGTGTCTAATCAACTGCTGCGCTTCAACGTATTTCGGGAAGAACCAACTAGCTCTGGGTTCGAGTGGCATTTCACTCCTAACCACAACTCATCCGCTGATTCTTCAAAATGAGAGGAGAGGGGGGGGGGGGGGGGGGGGGGGGGGGGGGGGTGGTTGTTCATTACTAGAATTAAAGTTTGGATTGTTGAAATTGTAAATTGAGACCTAAAGATTTCTTAATATTGTCAACCTCTGAAATTGATGTTAGTCTTCTCATTTTTCTGTATTATCAGTATTATTTTTTAAGAAATTTTTATACATAGAATTAAAGTTTTAGAGTTTGTTTAAAGTTTGGATTGTTGAAATTGTAAATTGAGACCTAAAGATTTCTTAATATTCTCAAACTTAGTTTTCTCATTTTTCTATATTATCAGTATTATTTTTTCGGAAATTTTTATACATAGAATTAAAATTTTAGAGTTTGTTGAAATTGTAATCCGAGAATTAATTTTTAGTATTATGAGAATGCGGTGATTTTCATCCATAAATTGAAAATTGAGACCTTAAACGTCGCAGCTTAAAAATGAGTATAATAAGATTTAAACCCTCAACCGCGTAAATCTTATTATTTCACTAGCTGACCATAAATTTCAAATATTCTAGTGTTATAAATACATATACACATATATATATAGTAAAAATAAATTGTAATATAAAATAATTTGTCAAAACTTCGTGTTGTATGTACAATTTTATAAAATTTTAATGCTTCTATGTATTTTTTTTTTTTAGATGTTCGACGATACGTACGAAACTTTGTACACATAAAGTTTTAATGGTCGGACATTTTTGTCCAACTTATAAAACTTCAGTGTTGGTGTTTAAAAAATATCGCTTTTAAATAGAAAATTGTTATTTGGTTTCGATTTTGAACTTGCAAAATTCCGTAGATAAGATGGTCCAAGGAAACGGTTGGAGTGTTGGCAATTGGAAGAGTTGATCCAATTCTAAAATTGATGTTGCCACCAGTGAACTCTATTTCATACATTTATGAGTTGACCTATTGGATGATCGATTTTGAAATAAACAAACCAAGTATGTTTAGATCTATGATCACGCTAAAAGAAGATGTACTTAAGACGCAACCGGAGTAAGGAAGCATACCCCAAAAAAAAAGGTTTTTTCTATAGGCACTACCAAAATTGCTAGGGGCTAGCCTAAAATTTTTCAAGTTTATTACAAGTTTGCCATCCAAAAATTTTGCTATGGGCTAGCCCAAGCACAACTATAAATACCAATTTTCATTTTCTCTCTCCTTCTTCTCTTTTCTTTTCTCCCTCAACTATTTTCTTCCCTCCTTCTCTTCTCTTAGGTCAAAGAATTAAAACCCTAATTTTTTTCTTTTCTCCCTACATTTTTGGCAAATTGTTCTCTCCCTCAACTCTAGGTCATTGACTTCTCCAAATTTTTTGTAAGTATCGAAAAAAAAAGTAGAGAACAAGAAAGAAAAAACAAGAAGGGAAATCACTTTGGACACGAGCATGGATTGGTTTAGTAGATAGATCTCCAATGTAATAGTTCCACCGAAGGACTATTTTGCTGCTGCTTCATTCTTGACATCTCCATTTTTCTCCGCTTCAGCACTCGCCAGGGATATGACTGTCAGGGACCTGGCAGTCCTACACTTAAGTAGGACTGCCAGGACCCTGGCAGTCCTAAATTAAACTTGATGTACAACAAATTACATTTAGGACTGCCAGGGACCTGGCAGTCCTACACTTAAGTAGGACTGTCAGGACCCTGGCAGTCCTAAATGAAACTTGCTGTACAGCAAGTTTCATTTAGGACTGTCAGGGTCCTAGCAGTCCTACTTAAGTGTAGGACTGCCAGGTTCCTGGCAGTCCTACCCCAAGACTGTACTTTACAAGAGTTTCTCAATTTCCAGCTTGCTTCTGGACTATCGGAGGTGGACTACACAGGAAGCTGCTACACTTAGATAAAGTCTCAAGAGGGTCAGTATCGCCAAGGATCTCGGTTAGATCGAGTTCTACTCGATAAAACATAGATGAATTGGGCTCCATTTACGATGTGTGATCATCTCAACAAAGTGGAATCTGACCACGTGCCATTATTATTAAGACTCGAATCAGCACAAGGGATTGGAACAAGACTGTTTTGCTTTCTCTTATTCTGTTTTATTGCATGAGGAGTTTCTTAATGTTGTGGCATATGTTTGGACCTCTGTTTTGCATCCTAATGGACTCATCCAACTGGGTATGCGACTAACTACCACTAGAAGAGATTTATCCACCAGGAGTTGTAGTACTTTTGGCGATATTTTTCAAGTAGTGAAGGAAGCAGGATAAAGTGCTTGATGCGGAAGCTACATTCGTAATAGATCTGCAACAAAGACTCTTTTGCTTTGGGTGATCTGAAGTTCAACTTCCTCTTTTTCCATGGAAGAATGCTCTTTTTTGAAGTCTGCAACAAAGACTCTATTGGAACGGCTGATTTCATATCCTCCACATGGGAACATCCCACATCTGACCTCCGATGACTGTAATAGATCCAATCTTCAAACTCTCTATTTATTTTCATATCGCAATAAACTGAACCACCGACACAGTCAGGCCTCCGATGACTGTAATAGATACATTAGGACTGCCAGACCTGTGACAGTCCTAATGTAAAGTAGGACTGTCACAGTCCCTGCAGTCCTCTTTCACAAGAGGACTGCAGGGACTGTGGCAGTCCTACTTTACATTAGGACTGCCACAGGCCTGGCAGTCCTAATGTACTCAACCCGACTGTATCAGTCGAACGGCCAAAACGAGATGCTCGTTTGTCGTCTTCTAGAGTTAGGGTTTCAAGAAAAAATGTGGGTTTGTCGTGTTCGAAAATTTCTTTCATGAACCCTAAAGAGATTCTAAACCTAATTTATTAAAACTATTTAGAGAATTAAAATTATTCTAGGGTTTTGAATAGAATGTAGAAAATTCTTGAAGAAATTAGGGAAGAACGTTTCTAGATTCCGGTTGCTTCGACTTGCGTGTCATCTCTTCGAATCTAGGAATGTTGTTGAAGAAATCTTGGTGAAGAAATTGAGAGTGGAGTGGTGGAGGAGAAGAAAGTAGGATTTTGGGAGAGGGAGAGGAAGAGTTCTCTTTTTTCTTTTGGTGGAGAGAGAGTGTAAAATGGATTATGGGAAGGAATGAAGGGTTTGGGGGGGTTGGGGTGCCCCTAGCAAAATGTGGGTGCCCCCTAGCAATTTCTCCACATTCATGGGCTGTCCCCTAGCAATTGATGCCCCCTAGCAATTTTGGTAGTGCCCATAGAAATTACCAAAAAAAAGCGTTGGGTTTTCGTTTGTTACAAGAGTTGGGTTTATGGACCCAAATTTTAAACTCTAACTCATGAGAAGTTAATGTAAGCATTGTAGCTTTGTTGTCACGTAGGATAGAAATAAAAAATTATTGGAGAATTTTGTGTGTACAATTTCTATAAAGAAACTCTACCAACTGGAATATAAATTTCCTCAAAATATATCCAAAAAATAAATTAGTTTACCAAAACATAAGTATTAAGTAGGTGTGCCAAATAACTTTGTACCTCATTTTCTAGAGGACAAGCAGAAGCAACTAGAATAACTGTATCAAACCACTGCATAAGCACATAATAGAAACATGTCTAACACACAAGCATAACATAATATATTATTAATTATTATTATTTATTTATTTCTTACACGAAGGCTAATGACTAATATGATCTTGATACTTTATTTTTATTTTTTGAAATTCTCAAAATATATAGCCAAAGAGTTTCATCCCAGTTAAAATAGAAAAGTGATGCTTGAAATCTCATGGACGTAACCAAGAAAAAATATTATGATATATGGTGATTCTTATAAGATATCTCGTATTCATTCACATCCGGAAAGTGTAAATATAACAAGATTGTTTAAATTTCGTTTAAGAACAACTAAAATTCAACTAATTTAACACGATTGAACTACCTAGATTCAACTAAAATCTCAAATACCGACAAATCCTTACCCTCGTCATCAATATTCTAATGTTGGGACATTGTTATGATCTCATCTACTAAACCACCAGGATCTCTATTAAGTCAGTCAGGGGTGTGCATATTTGGATCGAACTGACCAAATCGAACCAAACCAAACCGAATCGGTCGATTTTTAACCGAACCGATAGTCCAATCGGATTGGTTCGACTTGATCATTTAAAAAACCGTCTGACTTGGTTCGACTCACGGTTTGTTCATTCTAAAAACCGCTTAAACCGAACCAAACCGAACACAGTTAGTAACAATGTAAAATTAGTTTTATATCCGGTCCAACTTATCCATCTCAAGGTTTGGAGTCCTTGGACTTTGAAATATGGAAGCGGTTGCTCATATTCTAAAATCTCTAATTCTCTCTCTCTCTCTCCCTAACAGTGTAAACATATATTACCCAGAGTGAATTTATTACCCTAACAGTGATTACCTGGAGTGACCGCTCCAGGTCTATACCGGCCACTCCAGGTAACATATGCTTATTTTCTATCTTCAATTCATATAGCTATCATGATTATAATTTATTTTTGATAATCATTTTGGATTTGTGGAAAAAATTTATTACGCAAGTAATTTACTTAGAAGATTAATGTCCACTTTGATATCTCATACAAATATCTTCCATACAGGAGATGGTATTTATTTTTGTGTGAATTTACTTTGTGAAACATTTTTATATATTTGAATTTTTTTGTCTGATCAAAGTCGATCAGCCGAACTGATCCAAACCGAATCAACTCGACCGGTTTTAAAATCGAACCGACCAATTGGTTGGTTTGGTTTGCTACGATTATTTTCAAACCGATTAACTTCGATTCGACTTTGAATGTGACCAAATAGGTCGACCACCGACCGATGCACATTTCAAAAGTCAGTAGTGAGTCACAAACATTTATGGCACACATAAACTCGGAGTGATCTCATACATTAAATCATCGATGTCTCCACTCAACCAGTATGCATTGCTTGAAAAAATAAACCTACTGATATATGGTAGATCTCGTTTGGATACCGTGTTCATTAACATATGAGAAATTGTTAATACAACAAGATTGATTAAATCTCGTTCAGTATCAACTAAGGCCTCGTTTGGTTCACGGAAGGGAAATTGATTTCCTTGTACTTTTCATAGAAATAGAAAAGTAGAATTTATGTCACATTTTTTTTCGTTGTTTGGTAAAACAAGAAAACCACCTAGAAAAGACCATTTAATTTCTTTTTCAGTGTTTGGTTGGTGCATGAAAGGAAAGCAAAATATATCAATATTCCAATAATATCCTTACCTTTTAAAATCAGAAAATTCACTGTAGAGTAACAAAGTTTGAAAAAATTGCCCGAAGAGAAACAAGTTTTATGAAATTACAAATAGGAAAGCTTTCCGCCAGACAGTCTGGCGGAAATCATGCAAAGCAGCTGCTCCCCCCCTGCACCACAGCTGCCACCACCACGTCTCAGCTCCACTGCGTGCCACGCGTCACGAGCTGCGCGATTTCCGCCAGATCATCTGTCGGAAAAGTTCTCCTATTAGTAATTTCTTAAAACTTGTTACCCTCCGTGCAATTTCTTCAAACTTTATTACTCTACAGTGAATTTTCTGTTTTAAAATAAAGATGACATTATGAAAATTCAAAGGGACCCATAATACGAGGAGTTAATGATAAAATAAGCAATAACACATGGTTAGTTTTGTCATAATTTTTTGTAATAAATGTTGAAAAAAGAGGAGAAAAAATCAATCCCATGAGTAATGACCATATTCCCTCCCATTTTTCCTCTTGTCAGGAAATTGATTTCCAAGTTTGTGGATACCAAACAAAGAAAAGGAACAACTTTTCTTTCCTGGTTCCTTAGAGCATCTCCAACCTTATTGTCTTGTTAAGTGTTGTGAGTCTTAGGTGGTTCCTATGTGGCATGAGCCATAAAACAATGTCTTGTTTGTGGCAAAATTATATCTCAAAAGACAATGAGATAGAAAATCTCTCTCCAATGCAAAAGTATTGAAGAGACAATAAAAAATATTTTTTTCAACTTCCAAGGCAACTTTTAAGACAACTACTCATCTTCTTTTTTTTAATATTTTTTTATTCATAATTGATGACATGGAAGAGAAGACATTGTCAAGTGCATTGTCTAGAACAAGACAATCAACTTCACAATCTCTTCTTTAATTTTTGCCACATAAGCTTCACAATTGACTTGACAATTGCATTGGAGAAGAACTTTTGAATAAAATTTTGTCATTCCTATGTGACAACATCTTTTTTCCAAAGTCACAATAGGGTTGGAGATGCTCTTAAGGGTGTGTTTGGTAGGAGTGAAAAGTGGGAAGAAGGAAAATAAATGAGGGAAAAGTGAAAGGAAAGAGCTTGTATTAATTAACAATTATACCCCCATATGAATGTATTATTTAAAAATTATTTATGAAGTCAAATGGTAAATAAATGTTTTTAGTTAAGGGTAGAATTGATAAATCCTATATTTTTTACTTTCTTTCCTTCCACTTTTTCTTTCATACCAAACAAAGAAAAATGCATATCCTATCTTTTTCATCCTTGCTACCAAACACAAAGGAAGTAAATCATCTTTTCTTTTCATATGGAAGGAAAATATATCCTTATCTTTTTTCTTCCTTCCACTTTTCTATCCTTCTTACCAAACACAGCCTAAATCCGTGAGCCAAACGAGGTCTAAAATTTGACTAATTCAACACGATTGAACTACCTAGATTCAGTTATCCTCAAATACTCAAATATTCTTGTCCTCATCATCAACATTCCAACATTGGAGCATTGATCTAATCTACTAAACCATAAGGACTTTATTATGTGGGTGCAGTAGATCACATATTCATGGCACATATATAAAACTGGTTTGATACATTAAACCTCAGTGTCTCCACTCAATCGGTAGGTAGGGGTAACCAATAATGAAATAGAGTGAGATATGGCATATCTCATTCGATATCTCCACTAAGTCGGAAAGCAAAATTGATTAAATTTGACGAATACATTTGGTAAATCTCAAATGCCAAACAAATTCTTATCTTCTTCATCAATATTATTATGTGTTGAGACATTTGTTATGATCTCATCTACTGAACATATGGTCTATATTAAGTTGGCAGTGAATCAAAACATTTATGGCACATATAGTGCAGTGAATCACAACATTGATGACACGTGGAGACTTACTTTACTATTGTTGTTATTTATTCAAAACAAAACAACTTTTGAAACGAGTCTCTCGTGCTTTCAAACGCTGCCGTGGCCGATAGAATGGAGAGGAGGAGGGTTTCTCTTATCGGAATTTGACGGAGTTTGAAATTTATGATAAAAACAAAATTGTATTTTTAAAATCTGATGATGTAATGTAATTAGAATTACATTAATTTTATGATGTAATTGATTTGAATAGAAAGTGATATAATGTAATCAAATATGTAATTGCGATTACATTACATCTGAAAAAAAAATGTCCAAGCAAACATTCGAATTAGAATTATGATGTAATACCAATTATATTGCGTTGTCCAATCCGATGAACCAAAGGGGTCCTTAGTGTAACAAATAGGTTCTACAATCAAGCGCAAGGAAGCATATCCTTTTAGAATAAATGTGTATTATGAAACTTGATACGTAAACTTTCTTAGATACATTGTACAAAGTAAAAGGTGGCAAAATGGTAATAAATAAATAAATAAAAAAAAAAATCCCAAAATACGTTTCGTGTCGGATACAGGCAGACCCCAGAAAGCTAGGGGGTGAGGCGGGCCCCACACACGTCTCGCACGCGGATCCCCATGTTAACTCCAGTCAATTCCCCAACCGCGGTTACATTCACAGTGCCCACTATTTATTTATTACTTTTGACTCCCCAGGAGAATCAAATATATTTTGCTTACTTGTTTCTCCATAGAAAGAAAAGAGGAGGAGAGGAGCTCTGAAGTGAAAACATTCATGCGACGAACGAGGAAGAACCCATTTTGAAGGTGCGTTTTAGTTTTCAGCTGGAGGGTTTTCGTGGTAATTTGTAGCTTGGTTTTGCAATAAAGATTCAATCTTTGTGAAAAAGATTGGATCTTTAGCTGCACGAAATAGGTGTTTGATCTTTTTCCTCGTATAAAAATTGGAACTTCGGTTTTGAAGGCGTGTCAGAGTTCTTCTTCTGTGTTAAAAAGTTTCATTCTTTGGTTTAAATTGGTGGTTTTCTGTAGTTGGGAGCTTGGTTCTGCAATAAAGATGTAATCTTTATGAAAAAGTTTGGATCTTTTCTATATCTCAACAGGAAAAAGAACTGTAACTTTGGTGTGTTAAGATTTTTTTTCCTTCATATAAAGATTCAATCTGTGGAAAAGTTTGGATCTTTGCTACATGAAACATGTTGTTTGGTCTGTTTTCTTAGGAAATTTCCTTTTGAAACTTTTTGGTTTCTAGAGATTGCTGTGATGCTAAACATTTATATATAAAAATTGGAACTTCGATTTTGGAGGTGTGTCAGAGTTCTTCTTCTGTGTTAAAAAGTTTCTTTCTTTGGTTTAAATTGGTGGTTTTTTGTAGTTGGGAGCTTGGTTCTGCAATAAAGATGCAATCTTTATGAAAAAGTTTGGATCTTTTCTATATCTCAACAGGAAAAAGAACTGTAACTTTGGTGGGTTAGGATTTTTTTTCTTCATATAGAGATTCAATCTGTGTGGAGAAGTTTGGATCTTTGCTACATGAAACATGTTGTTTGGTCTGTTTTCTTAGGAGATTTCCTTTTGAAACTTTTTGGTTTCTGGAGTTTGCTGTGATGCTAAACATTTATAATCAGATCCAAAAGATCTTAATTTGTTTGATCTTGTTTTTTTCCCCTTCATGTGGGTTTTTGTTTGTGAATATGAAGACAAATATTTCACTATTAAATGCTCTATTTGATGGTTCCTGTCTTGCTTAGTTCATGTAGTATTGCCTCCTTCATTTATATGTTCAAAGTTTTTTCTTAGAAATTTTGGTAGTTAGTTTGTTGAGTCTTCTATGTTTTGGTATGTTGACAAATTATTTCCTTTTATTTCCATCAAATTGTGTTGAACTCAATTAGCTGATTTCATTAAGATCAAAACCAAATTATTTTCCACATCATATTTGGCTAGAAAGAGGATTATATTGTGCACACACATATATTGTTCTTCAAGTTCATTCATTTGGTTCTTTGGATTTGGCTAATTTTAGGTAATATTTATTTCTTCGATTGCGTTTAGATCTTGTTTGAAGGAAGACTCTTTGCAAGTAATTTCTCCTCAAACGTTTAACATAAATTTTCATAGGAAACATTAAATTTTAGAGAAATTGGACTAAAAGAACAAAGTTTGACAAAATTATAAATTTAGAACTAAAATATCGTACTATTAGACATTTTTTAAAAATGTCCTACCGATTGACGTTTCTCTTGAAGCTAGAAGATTAGTCTTCAGGATGAGGATAAGAGATTAACAACTAATAAAAATAATTAACATTAACGTAAAATGGTAGGACGTTTTTTCCGACGAAATAATACGCCAAACTATCGTGTTTTAGGAAAATTGTAGATAGAACATTACACTTTAGAGAAATGGCCAGGAAAGCATTTTATGTTTGAAAAATTACATAAAAAGAACCAAAACGCCTTTTAAATTTAAAAGGGCGTTTATTTGTTTTGCAAAGAAAACGCCCTTTAGTTTTCACATCCGGCTCTCCTCTTAATTCTTAATTAACATTTTTTTCTAATTAAAAATGTGTATAAAATAAGGACGTTACGTTTTTGTTACATACGTCCTTTAAAATGGCGTTTATATATATATATATATATATATATATTTATATATATATATATATATATATATATATATATATATAGGTCTCGTGGCTAGTGATTTGCAACGACTATGTTATCAGAATTCTTACAACGGTCATATTTTTTCATTTATTCGTATCATTTATTCACCTACGCAGCCAACCACACACGCCGCAGTCAAACAATATTTTCAAAAACGCCCTTTGGTGCGAACAGATTGAAAGTAAGTAATAAGTAAACTGGATCGGATGTTAGTATAGAAACGCCCTTTAAAAGGACGTTTTCAACGCAAAGTTTAGTACGCCCTTTTAAATAACATTATCATATTTGAGATTTTGGTTAGTAGTGAAGTAATAAGATGAGGTTATGAGGTCTCAGAGGCTTCAAATTCTTACTTTTACTAATTCTTTTTAATTATCATCTCATGCCTAATGCTTTTCGTTTTAATATCAGTGGATGTTATCTTTCCATAAATACTAAATGGTTGGACGTTTTATTTCTCATTATACAAATTCAACAAACTTTGTTATGCCAGCACAATTTTTTGTTAATCTTTAATGCTGTATAGAAAGATATCCTTGACTCGTTATAAAACTTGCATAAAATTTTGTATACAATGGAGAATTTTGTATAATTTACAGTGAAGAGTTTGAATTTGGGGATGAGACGCCAACTAACGTGACGTACGTATGGAGACATGCACCAACTCCCATGAGGTCCCATAGGAAGTGAAGTAATGGGACACCAATTCTCATGGTGTCTTGATGGTTGGGAGAAAAAAGAGAGGGTATGGGACGCCAATTATCCTCTCGTTAGTTGGCGTCTCTTTTTAAAGTGAAATGAGCTAATTGAGTTCAACATAATTTGATGGAAATAAAAGGAAATAATTTGTCAACATACCAAAACATAGAAGACTCAACAAACTACCTACCAAAATTTCTAAGAAAAAACTTTCAACATGTAAATGAAGGAGGCAAACTTTTATTAGTAGTTAAAGGTGGGGGAGGCTAACAATAAAAATAAATAGTATGGAATGTCACGGGAGCTGATGCCTCGTATCCTCTTTCTATTGGGGGCGCCGACTCGGTTGGCACCTCTCTCCCTCCCCAACTATCAAGACGACATGGTAGTTGTGGCTCTATTACTTCCTTCCTATGGGAGAGGGACGTCACGGGAGTTGAGTTGGCATCTGTATCCATACGCCATAGGCGTCTCATCCTCCAAATTAAAAAATTTCAAACTTTTTTTTTATCTAGATTGCATATTATATAAAATTCTCCCTTCCGTAGGAAATTTCTGTAAAACTTGTGTGAAGCCACCTGTACTCCATCCAATTGTAATTGTATCAATTATACGGCGTGACAGGTGTCCGAGCTTGATTGGTTCGGACTTTATTGTCTATGTTAGCAGAGGAAGGATGACGTTAGCAAATTTGGTTTGGCCAATCAGGTCCGGATACCTTGCAATTTTTTTTTTCGGTATCGATTTTTTGGTCGGTCTGCTAAGTGTTATTGTAGTAATTATTGCTATGAAGTGCTCAATTATGACAAAATGGAATCAACTAAATTTTTTTTTTCTAACTGTAAAAAATCTTTGAATTATAGGTATTGCTCTGATTTTTCCAACTACCAATCCGAAACTAAAACTGACATCGAACAATGGCTGGGTTGACAATGGATGGCATGTCATACTCCCGAAGCCTCGACTTTCTCCATTACGTTCCCAATTGCTACGAGAAGACTGCCACAGCCGCCGCCGCCGTTGATCCTGCTGGGGCGGACAACGATGCGGCGGACCCTGCGCCCGGGGGCTTTCCCGACGCCATCCCGGAAGACGACGAGAGCGACGAGGACATCGACGTCGAGGACATCGACGTCGAGGAGCTGGAGCGAAGGATGTGGCGCGACAGGATGAAGCTTAAGCGCTTGAAGGAGCAGCAGCATCCTGGCCGGAGTGCCGACCCGGTCGACGCCGCGAGGCAGCGTCAGTCGCAGGAGCAGGCCCGGCGGAAGAAGATGTCGCGCGCCCAGGACGGGATCCTGAAGTACATGCTGAAGATGATGGAGGTCTGCAAGGCCCAGGGCTTCGTGTACGGCATCATCCCGGAGAACGGCAAGCCGGTGGGCGGGGCCTCGGACAACCTCCGGGGCTGGTGGAAGGAGAAGGTCCGGTTCGACCGCAACGGCCCCGCCGCGATTGCCAAGTACCAATCCGACAACGGGATCCCGGGCCTGGCCGACGAGCTGGGCTCCGGCCCCGCGAGCCTGCACTCTCTGCAGGAGCTCCAGGACACGACGCTCGGCTCGCTCCTCTCGGCCCTGATGCAGCACTGCGACCCGCCGCAGCGGAGGTTCCCCCTCGAGAAGGGGGTTCCTCCCCCGTGGTGGCCTACCGGGAGGGAGGAGTGGTGGAGCCAGCTCGGCTTCCCGAAGGACCAGAAGCTGCCGCCGTACAAGAAGCCCCACGACCTCAAGAAGGCTTGGAAGGTCGGAGTCCTGACCGCCGTCATTAAGCACATGTCCCCCGACATCGAGAAGATCCGGAGGCTCGTCCGGCAGTCGAAGTGCCTCCAGGACAAGATGACCGCGAAGGAGAGCGCGACGTGGCTGGCCGTGGTCAAGCAGGAGGAGGACCTGTTCCACAGGCTGCACCCGGAGGCCTGCCTTCCCCCCTCTGCCGGGTGCCCGAGCCTCGGAACTATCTCCTTCGGCGGCAGCAGCTGCGGCGGGTACGACGTCGAAGGCGTCGACGATGCCAAGAGCGAAGCCGAGGTGCTGGACCTGACCGCCGTCGACGGCATCAGTCCTTCCCGTCTGATGCTGCCTCCGACGAAGGAAGAGACGGGCGTAGAGTTTATCAGGAAGAGGGCTGCTGCGTCCGACCCCGACACGGCGGCGGGCCGATGTGTATACAACTGCAAGAACTCCGGCTGCCCGCACGGCGGGTTCGGGTTCGGGTTCGTCGACAGGGGCGTGAGGAACAGCCATCAGTTCCTGTGCAAGTACCAGAACAACTCTGCCCCTGCTTTCGGCGCGACAGCAGGTTTTCAATTGGGCGAGCACAAGCCGGCGGTGATCAGCTACGACCAGCCAAGGCCGGCACCGCCTATCGGCGGCTCGCAGGCTTCTCTCGGCTCGAGCAGCAATCCCGTAAACATATCCGGCGTCTCGAATCTGGGGATGACAGCCGACGATCAGAAGTCGATAGACGATCTGATGAGCTTATATGACAGTCACAATGCGAGCTCGATCAGGAACTTGAACAACGGGCAGGCGATCGGAATGGGCGGCAGCGGCAGCGGCAGCGGTATCATCTTCGACGAAAACGGTTCGGTCCAGCCGCCGCAGCCGCAACATTTCTACCCGTTCGGCGGCGAGGACGTCGTCGGCAACATCAACTCCGAGTTCAGATTCGGGTCTCCCTTCGACATGCCGGCCATGGATTTCGCCGACGCGGTTCCGAGAGGGATGGGGGAGCCTATGATGCAGAACCAGAACAACAACTCTAGCTGGTTCTTCTAGCAGCAGCGAGCTGGTGTTACCGAACAACTTTTGCCTGAAACTTTGATTCAGGTGAGGTTGGGTTCGTTTAGCTATAGTTTTTTGTTTTTTGAACTTTGTGTTGAAAATGTACTTTGGAGTTCTTCTTCATCAGACTGTGTCAACATATAGGAAATTAGGGTTTGCAACCGGTTGCCAGTGTGGTAGCTGGTAATGGTGGAAGCTTCGGGGTTGTGTTTATAAAACGTTTGGTAATTTCAAACTTCTTGATGTTGGTTTTATTTGTAAATTCTGTTGATTGTTCATGATTCATGGTGACAATTCTTGTGCGTAACTTACATACTTTTGTCGAGTGTAATTTCTTGGTAGTTTAGTCGTGTTCGGTCACGGTCGTGGCAATGAGCATTAGAGATGGCATTTTTTTTTCAAATCAGAAAGGGATTCGATTTTTTTTTTTTTACGGGTCCGAATTTAGGGACTTAAAATGGAGATGGGAGCGATGATGGGAATTAAAAAAAAAAATCGGTTAATTCGATGCTGGGTATAGATATAGTAATCTCATACTCGGTAGCTCATATATAATTCTCCCACTACATAGTCCATATATATATATATATATATATATATATATATATATATATATATATATATATATGGTTTGCCAATTGTCATCCTCGCATATTCTTCTTTCACAGCAGCAATATTTTTTGGAATATTTTCCGGTAAGGAGCTGATCGCACGTCCCGAGTGGAACGTCAAAAATACCAAACATGTCTTTTGACAGTTTGTTCGTCATCTTCAGGTTGAATAAATATAGACACTAAATAATAGAGTTAACAGAGAACAGAAGAAATGAGGACAAAAATCTGATCCCAAAAGAGATAACTGGACGGGGCCAGTAATTGTATTATTTAACGGGGACGGAAACGAAAATAAAAATTTAAATCCGTTTGAAAGTGAAGATGAAGATGGAAATTAGAACACTAACCGAAAACGGAAATTGATGTATGGTCCCGGCCCTAGCCGCCTGTTGCCATCCCTAATCAGCATCTCAACTTAGCTTTCACCAACTTTGGACCGAGCTCAACTAGTCAGGGGATGATCAGGTTGATGCAGTTGCTTTCTCTGTTGATTTTGAATGGAAATCTGCACACACAAAAAAGAAAAAAAGAAAAAAAAGAAAAAAAAACCTAGAAAAAGCTACTGGATATGCCCCGAAGTCTGCTTTCCATTTTCCACTAATAACATCTTTTGGTTATTTGAAGATGTGGAAACTTTTAGCCCACATTTGTATAATCAGAGAAGATTTTTTTTTTCTTCTTCTGTGTTTGAATGTCGACGGAAAGTAGCATATAATAGAAAATTAATTTTTGAAGGGGAAAAAAAAAGTTTTCCACCCATTCCAAGGGATCTTCGTGTGATTCGAACCGTTGTTGGTCAATGAGGTACGATATTGGACTAAGTTCATATTTCTTAAATATTTTTTTTATGTAATGCCTGAACCAATTTCAATTTCTAGGTCTTATCATCTCACCTACTACCCAACGTGGGACTATTTTACCCATATATTGTCGTCCCCTTTGAGGGCTCAACCGAAAATGAGATACAATCCAACAATCTTCACCTTAGCTCGTTTTCGCTGACCGAGCAACTAAGCAAATTTCGGTTATTTTTGCTCATTCCCGCTAGCTGAGCACCCTTGTTCGTTTCCGCTAGCCGAGCACTTTGCTCATTACCACCAACTGAGCACCTAGGAGATCCAACATATTGTCATCTCGACCCGTCTACCATAGAACCAAACTGTCACGTTCATCGATACCATCATTTGTGTGCCAATCACAATGTCTTGAACCCCCTTGGACGTGTCTAACCCACCCTTGAAAGCAATCCTTGTAGCTGCCTACAATATTAGGTCTGATCCGTCTTCTATCTGCGAATTTTTTGACATCCAAACTTGTCATGAACTTAGTATTTTTGTCTACACTTGAACCCGTGCGGTGCACAAGCTTGCTACTCCGTGCCAGTCATCCCCAAACACATAGCTATGTAGCTAAGGCAAGAATGAGAATAATATGGAGCAAAAGAGAGAGATTGGAAGATTGAAAAACTTTATTATACTAGAGAGACTTTATAACTTCATTAGTGGTGAGGAACAATGAACAAATGAGTCTCCCACTTTGTACTCCTCTAGTCTCGTGTTGCTTTGATCCACGGAACCCATGCGCATCTCTATGTCCCTCGAACTCGTCTCCAAGATCTTGAGACATTCCGGAAGATCGTCAAAACTACGCTCCATCGTAGGCTCCTTGTGTGGATCTTGGTGTTCCTTTGCTTAGGCGACACAGCCCTCTTGGATATTCTCGGACCTTGAAAAGAGAGCATGTATAATACGATTATACGCATGAACGTTTAGCACCATCCATCTCAAGCCAATTAAAGTCGTCCAAACCAGCTTTGTAACATGGGCTCTAATATCACCACGTATTGGAAACATGGTATGACCCAAACTAGTGTTGGCCCATGGCAGGCGATATTGTACTCGGTTCATATGCCTTAAAAAAATTCATATAAGGTCTGAATCAATTCCAATTATCAACGATCTTATGATCTCATCTCCTACTTGACTTGGGAATGGCTCAACCGAAAACGAGATAAAATTCAACATTGTTATGGTTTGTTTCCATTTTTATTTACATTTTCAAAGACCGAAACAAATGATAAAAATTATAATTTTTTGAAGAAAAGAAAAAGAATTCGGAAGATTATTTTACTTTTCTTTCTATTATTGTCAATTTTTTTTAAATTTTTCGCAAGCAAGATTTCCAGGAAGAAAGACATACATTATTGGACCACTTAATTTTAAAATGCGTTCAATAGGAAAGAGAAAATTTAGTGGATGGGACCAACTTAAAAAATACAGAAAATTGTTAAAAAATATAAAAGTTTATCATAATGGTAGAAAAAGTATTAAGTTTTGAGAATTTATAAGTTGAGCATCCAACCGGACTTTACAAATCCGGTTGGTGACGTCACTTGTAGATTAGGCTTTTAATTTCTGGTTAACGAAGTGGAGGGGGATTAAAAAAAGTGGAGGAGAATTATGGGTTTAGCCGGACATTAAAAGTCCGTGTGATGACGTCATATGACGCCCACAACCGGACTTTTAAAGTCCAGTCCCCTTGATCAACTAGAGGCCGGACTTTTAAAGTCCGGACAAATAATGTCAAGCACCCGGACTTAGTAAGTCCGACCACACTCTTCCGTAACTATTCCCTTCCATCAAGCTCATTAAGTATTCAATTAATATATATTTCAAAGTAACCGGACTTAGTAAGACCTGCCACTCTTAAAACAATTCATTAGCTTTAATCCATTTCAATTTTACTTTAAGACATTTCATTAAAGTATGTATTAAAGGGAGACGGTGGATGAGATAAGCATCCGGACTTCAAAAGTCGGATGGATGCTCTACTTATTGTTAGAATTCCTCTTAAATCTAATACTTTTTTGATAATTTTCTGTATAAACTTTCTTCCCACTTGCTAACATTTAACCCCCAACTGCCAGCAGTAAACCTCCAACCGTGTAAAATAAATAAAATAAATAAGTGAACCGGACTTTAAAAGTCCGGTCGTGAGCGTCACCTGACGTCATCACACGGACTTTTAGGCCTCGTTTGGTTCGCGGAATGGAAAGGAAAGGAAACTGATTCCTTGGTATTTCCTTTCCTTTAGGAAATTATAATTCCTATAAACTTTCCTTTCCGGTGTTTGGAAAGATCAGGATTATAGCCAGAATATATCTTTAATTTTCATTATAGTGTTTGGTGTTTGTAAGGAAAGGAAACAAAATCAAGTCAAATTTTCAAAAATACCCTCGTGCTAATAAAAATAATTATTACTTAGAAATATTTTTGTCTAAAAGATATTATGGATAAAAATGGTAAATAATATTATGAACATGGATATTTTGGTCAAAACTTTTTGTAATAAGGCCTCGTTTGGTTGGCGGAATTTCCCGGTTGGGAAAGGAAAGTGATTACTTTCCTATGTTTGGGCGCCCAAGGAATTGAGGAGGAAAGGAAAGTGATTCCCAATGGAAGGAAAATTAGGGGGGAAAGTGATTCCATCCATCCAAGGAAGGAATCACTTTCCCACATTGAAGTATTCACTTTCCTTTCCAAATTCTTTGGCATTGCCAAACATCGGAAAGAAAAATCAATAGGAATTAAAGTTTCCCAAAGGAAAGGAAATGACAAGGAATTGATTTCCTTTCCCTTCCATTCCGCGAACCAAACGAGGCCTAAATGCGAAAAAGTTGGAGGGAAAGTGATTCCTTAGATAAATGGGAGGAACCACTTTCCCCCCTATTTTCCTACCTCTTGGAAATCATTTTTCCTTTCCAACAACTTTCCTTTGGCTCCCAAACATAGGAAAGGAATCACTTTCCTTTCCCAAGCTCAAATTCCGGTAACCAAACGAGGCCTTAAAGTTCGGCTAAACCCATAACCCCCCACCCCGCTAATCCACTTCGTTAACCAGAAAGAAAAAAAAAAACTAAACTACAAGTGACGTCACCAACCGGACTTTTAAAGTCCGGTTGGATGCTCAAATTGCAAATTCTTCAAACTTAATATTTTTTGTTACAATTGTAACAAAATTTGATGCTTTTTAAACAATTTTCTGTAAAAAATAATAATAGAGTTTGAATTCTTTTCATTCTGTAATAAAAAAAGTAATAACAAATAAAAATTATATTAGAAAAAACAAATAATTAGAAATAATAGTTTTAGTATAATTTTTTATAGTAAAATTTTAAAAAAAGATTCACTTTTAACCTTCTATAATAAAGTTGTAGATTTTAATTCTCGAGTCTATAGATGGGTCCAAAAAAAATTTATGAAGACAATACTGAAAATATTTATAGCTAGTTTTGTTTTTATTGGAAAAAGAATAAGTGGGGACAATTCTTCCCACTTGCCATGTTGATATCAATCCCTGTCGACATCTGCAGATAACTACTACTTGGCCCAATAAAAATAAACCTCATCTGTATGACACTAAAAAGGCTAAAAAATTATCTGGAAATGGATAATTTTTAAGAATATTTGAACCAATGAAGACATTGGAGACTTTTGACAAGAAATAGTCAGCGTTACTGTGTTTATTTTTTTTTCTGTGATGTCCGACGTAATACACGAAATTTTGTACATATTGTATTATATATTATTTAGATTTACTTTCCGTAATTTTTACATACACACCCGTTTCTTTCGAGGTTCGATTTCGATATCGTCCGCCTAGCCAAGGAGATTATATCTCTCTTCACTGACCACAAGAACCAATTGAGTTCGATCAGTGTTACTGTTGTTGATTGGTCTTAATTAGAATCTAAACCCCACGTGCTTAAAGGATTGATGGTGATGTTAATCTTAATGCTAATCAAGTTCCTGCATATTTATATATAAATAGATGAAAAAAGAAGAAGATGGATGTGCTATGATTATATAAAATCGATAGGTTAGGTATTGGTTTGGATTAGACGATTAAGAACATTGTTGAGAGTAATAATATAATTTTTATAACACATGTGAACAAATGGCTCACGCAACCTTTGTCATAAATTTTAATTAATAATAAACAAATAAAATATCTCAGCTTTTCTGGCCAAGTTGCTGTAGATGTGACATTCAGTCCAAGCCTAGCCAAATTCGACCGGACCAAAATTTCATGCCAGCTATACTCGATTGAATTGGAGCGCATATATATATATATATATATATATATATATATATTTTTATATATATATATATATATATATATATATATATATATATATATATATATAGAAACGGACTGAAAGTTTCGTCCGAAGAGTATCGTGAGAGTCCTATCGTCTTCGACCGTTGGATCGAATGTACACGTTCGCGGGTCTCCCAATCCGATGATGCAGGGGGACATAACTTTGACGGAACTTCCTCTGCGGAACTTTTGATCTGCATGTGTGTATATATATATATATATATATATATATATATATATATATATATATATATATTAAAATGAGAGAGAAAGAGAAGAAATTAGTAGCCAAAAAGAATATACGTAACTTTTCTCATTGATAACATATATAGAGGAAAAAAAGATAAAGGTTGTTGTGGGTATAGATAAGGGTATCCATATTTGAATTTATCCAAATCACAATATTTTTTTCTTGGATGTCCGCTTTAATTATTGCCTTATTAAAAAAATTTCTAAGGAAAAATTCTTTGAAAAAAATTCATAGAAAAGAAAATGGTACAATAATATTCTTCAGGAATATGGTTCTTCAGAAATTCGAGTGGGTATGACTTACACGGTCTCGTTAAAAAAAAAATTGAAGAAAAAATTCAGTGAAAAAAAACCTCAACGAAGGAAGACAATAAAATGCTCAAAGACATACTTCAAGATGTCTCCATTAACATATTCAGGATGCTAGCATCTACATGATGCTCCCCCTTAAAATATTACATTTTTGTTCTTACATCAATTCAAAATATAAAAAAAATAAACTCTCAATACAATATTATATCTCACCCCAACACTTTATTTGTCTATACATTTATACTCATATCCTTATGAAGAGGATGTAGGCTTTATTTGTGATTCCTGAAAGCTCGTAACTTCTCCTGATATGTTGAACTGTTGAAAACATAGTCAAGCACATTCTCTGTTCGCTTTGATGAAAATTGTCGCAGTGATTTGATTTATTCTTTCTAAAATACCTGCAACATTTTTATAAAACATACCTTATTTGTGGTATCCCCTTAATGGACTATCAGATAAATATCATTTATCTGCATATCTCATTAGATCAAAATATTCATCAAGAATAATTTATGTGCATAATATTATTCAAAAATATATTGCTGAGTAAATGACAATAATTTTTTTTATATTTTTAAATATGATACTTCAGGACCCAGAACATGTTCTTTTGGTTGTAAAAGATGTTACTGACCTGACCATTATAGGTATATCATTCATATTAAATCTCTACAGGAGATTTATCTCTACATGATATTATCTCTACAGGATATTATAATAGATCTCTTCTAGATATTCATATTTTCATGAGATTACATGAGATCTCTTTTGGATATTTATCTTTATCTTTTCTAGAGATTCCTCTCTCTTCATGAGATTTTCGCTATCTTCAGGAGATTTTAGATCTCTTCAGGAGATTATGTTCTCTACGGAAGATTCTAATATTTTTCGGAGATTTCTTGTCTCTTCTGGAGATATTTCATATCTCTTCAGAAGATACTGTCATATTTTCTATCTCTTCAGGAGATTTTTTCTTGAGGATGTATTTTAATCTTTTCATGAGATCTTCTCTTCATGAGATGACCATTTTGATGAATTCGTACATGAATTTCTCCATAAACTCAATGATCCTATCACATTCTATTGGATGGTTTAATCCATATATGGCTCATTTGTAGATCCTTCAAAGATAACATGGTAATATCAAATTTTTCAAGGATATACCTGAAAATTTTAAATCCACGACCTCCGAGGATATATTTTATCGTCTAGGCTATCATGATCGGAGAATATATTTATTCATATTCTATTTATGATCATTTCGTGAATTCTTGAGCTAACATTTCCCTCATACATTTGGATTTCTATTTGTTACAAACACCCATTTAAAATCTACCGAATTTATTTCTTTTGGATTTTTGTCACGTCCCAGAACCAGAATACTGGAGAGCGGGGGCGGACATAGCCAGCTACGTATAATGAAATGGAATCCATCTCACCATACGGTCACGGCTGTCTAGATATGTGAGGGTTTATCTACAAGCCATCAGTCTCTTAAGGTCATAAATTATCCTATTGTCTCAATCTCAACCAACTAGTAATAGTTACAAGATATCAGACCACCAAATATACAATTGTAAGGCGTCCCAAACATTACATATCCAGATGATCATGAAGCTAGTCGTACAAAATGTAAGGACTAGCAAGAGTTAAGTCATACATGATCAACCTCGAGTTGCCAATCATGCTTACAGCCCGTAGGCAGACAGAAAGTAAAGTGGATCGAGCTAACAGGTGCTCGTCGGCTAAATGCCTCAAAAGAATAATGTACAATAGAGTGGGAGAGCCAACATAACCCACTCGTTGCCAGGATTCCCTCTAGTGGTCACCATGTGGCTGGAAGGCAGGTAGATCCTTTGCTGCTGCTCCGGTATCTGGCCATACAAAACCAGCTGGGTCAGACCCCAGAAAGAGCGAGTGCCACAAAGGAGGCTTCACTTAAGAACTAAAACCAGCAAATTAGCACAATAATATAATTACATAATAAGAGGCAGTAATTTAGGAAAAAGCATGATAGGTGAATATAAAAGACAATCTTGTATAGAATCGATAAAAGAGAACATATGGAAGAGCATGACAGGATGATATACGATGAGATAACCATGGGACTATTCAGATAACCAGGTTACAACCCGTAAACCAAACAAGGACCGAGGTTGTAACCCTTCGTCTGAACAGAACTTGGCTTCTCCCACCATTTATCGGCAAGGTAAGAAATCTGGTCATGCAATTATTCATGATATAGAATTAAGATAAAGCACGAGTAATCATGTCATGCCAGAAATGGTACAGAATCAGGACGAGACAAAGCTGGACTAGACTCCATCCAATCAATCACGGC
The DNA here is from genome assembly GCA_029216955.1 of Iris pallida. Lineage (NCBI taxonomy): Eukaryota > Viridiplantae > Streptophyta > Magnoliopsida > Asparagales > Iridaceae > Iris > Iris pallida. The sequence goes on along the minus strand of JANAVB010016192.1, from coordinate 2,550,077 downwards.
CAAGCAATAAATACGGCTTGCTACTTTAACTAACTAGGGTTATCACAGGCCTAGTTACTAGCAAGATGCAATGAGAATCCCAAGTCCGGTTACCTGTTTGTTACTACCTGAGTGATCCCAGCAAGAAAGGGAAAAGATAGCAGGATATAGCAGACACACTGTAATAAGATACATGTGTCCTAAGGTACCACACTCGACGGCGGGCTGGAAGTGCGCTCATCTCGACGGATAGCAACAAATCCCGAGTATATATATAAGGCCGGGACCAAAGGGGCAACAGGTAACTAGGAAATTCTCCATGAACTATTTGATCAATCTAGTCATTAACCTAGCCAGATTCAGTATGAATCCCTGACCGTGGGAAACCAGGGATTCATGTCCTAGACATGATGCGAGACAAGACTGGTTGCTTATACAAGCACATTCAATACAATCACCCACGGTGTCAAGAATTCACTTAGCATGTCAAGTTAGCCGTCGCAACAGCGTATCAAGGTTATCGTGTCAAGATTACTTGTCAAGATTACTTATCAAGGCAAGGGTGCATCACGACGAACCACCATCAAGAATTATCATGTCAAATTACTTGTCAAGAGTGCACCACCACGGGTCACTGTCATGTCATGTGTAGCAGGTCAAGTTATCAAGTCAGGAGTGCACCACGACGGGCCACTATCAAGCATTATCATGATCAATTATCATTCCAAACGTAATAAATAAATAAATTCAGAATTATCAAGTTCATGACAAAAGGCGTAAGGATATAAAATGGACGTTAAATATCTAATAAAATATCAATATACAGGGCTATAGGAGATCCAGGGTAAGTAGGGTCAGGTCCAGTTGCGCCTAAGTCAGACTGCGCTCAGGTCAGGCTACGCTCAGGTCAGCTTACGCTCAGGTCAGGCTACGCTCAGGTCAGCCTACGCTCAGGTCAGCCTACGCTCAGGTCAGGCTACGCTCAGGCAGCATACGCTCAGGCAGCATACGCTCAGGCAGCATACGCTCAGTCAGCATACGCTCATGCAGCATACGCTCAGGCAGCATACGCTCAGTCAGCATACGCTCAGGCAGCATATGCTCAGTCAGCGTACGCTCAGTCAGCGTATGCAAGACATACGCTTCCAAAAGGCAGCGTATGAGGTCCATACGACTCCTTGTCACCGAAGTCAGCGTATGCAAGACATACGCTTCCAAAAGGCAGCGTATGAGGTAGACTGCGCTGCGCTAAAGAGCGCGCGCAGCTCAGTGGCGCAAGCTAAAAAGCTCGCGCACTGCTCACTGTCTTCTCCAAAACAGCAAGAACTCCATGGTTTGAACCTAAAACTTCAAAAGTCCATAATTTGGTCAAAACAAGTCCAAATCCAACTTTTCAAAGGTCAAAATTGGGTAGAATAAAATTCTCTACAACATGGAACCATCAAAACTTGAAAACAAAGAAGTTTGATAGATCAAAACCACCAAAATCCAAAAATAATTAATTTCTAGATCTACAAAAATCAAAGCCTCAAAATGAAAAATGACAAGTTCTAATGTGTCTTAGAAACATGAGGAGAAGCTAATGGAACAATAAAAATGGGCTCTCTTGTGGAAGCAAGTTGCACTTGCCTAAGGGGTGTTGGTGTTGTGTAGAGGAAGGAAGAAGAAGATGGAGAAATAAATGAGAAAATAATGAAGAGAGAGAAAGTTGGTGGAGATATTATAAGAGTGGGTTGTGTTGTGTTGAGGGTGGAGCATAGGCTAAGGTGGTCCAATGCATATTAAACCAAACCAAACCAAATCAAATCAAACCAATTCTCCTCCACAAAATAAACCAAGCCAGGTAAAACCCAATTACGAGAACCAAAATCTGCAAGTCAAGCCAATTACAAGTACATGCCAAAATTCGAGAAAATAAATACAGATCTGAAATACATGCAAGCTTGACAAAATACATATTCAGAATATGGGTGTTACAATTTTGTACTGTAGGACCGAACACTCCACGTCTTGCGAGAGATATCGCATCTTTTTATTAGATTATTCGTGGTTTTAGTGTTATCCTTTAATTTTCATCACCATTTTTATTCTCATTTGATAATGTCATCTATGACAAATTTTCTTGATTCCAAAATTTTCTTGAACATAGATTTCTTGGGCACCGGTATCTCTTTCTCAGTCTCTTCTGGAATCTGAGGTATATCCTCTACCAGAGCAATATTCTTTGAGAAATTTGATCTTTGGTTCATGACATCCTCCGGACCGTCATGAACTTTTTTTTTACATGAGATGCTTCTTCGGGAGCTGCTTTTTCAAGAGCATTAGGGTGTATTATATTATTCAGTCTCTTCTTCTGGAGAGTTGAATCTTTAGAACCTTTAGTATTATTTGGTTCTTTTGGTACTTCTATTAGAAAATAGATTCATAGTTGATATAACTATTTATACAGCATAATCGAGTAAGCATCTAATAATTTATTTGTAATGAAATACAAGAAACAATTTTTTCTATTTAGTCAAGATTAGATAATGTAGATGTATTGTCATGATATGTTCTTCTGGAATGATGCTTTAGAACGTTCTTCGAGAACGATAATGTATCTTCTTCTTATCTCCCCCTAATGGAAAAAATTCTGTCTTATTAACGAGGTATATCAAAAAAATTTTATGTCTAGAAGATATAATAATCTACGAAGATAAACATAATAATTCACAAAACATATGTGCCGATATTACAGTTTCAAAAAATACCAACATAAGCCATCTAATTCAATTCGAAGCTATGCTACTAGTTATTTAGATACAATCTTCAGGATTGATGGTTTAGAAACAAACTAATCCTTTAGATCAAGGATGTATGCTGTAATTGGGTAAGAGATAATCATAAGAATTAGTTCTGATAATCATCATGTTTTGGGGGTGTCTTGTCAACTATGTCACAATTTAAAAAGGTATAGGATCATCCGGCTTCTGGCTCACAATGGACCCTTAAGATTGAGCTTCTAGCTTATGATATAGGATTGAGCTTATGGCTCATGATAGTATGTGACTTGACATTCTAAATGTGAGTGATGTATATCTCTACTGAATAGCTGGAGAATCTATCTAGACGAACTTCTGGTTCTCTCTTAAATGAACTTCTGGTTCTCTTAGACGAACTTTTGGTTCTCTTAAACGAGTGGTTACACAAAATTATTCCTCATTTCACTTGCTAAAAGTTTACCCATTTTTTTATATCCTTAAAACTTAGTAAAATTCTTCTGGAATTATGAGAGTACGACACATTATGTATCTGTTGGATAAAAGATGTTTGTCGGAGCCTTTATAATATGAGCATGAGCAGCTATTATGGATACTATTTTCACATTAGTATTCTTGTTGGAGGAAAAGATCATATTCTTAAGTATGGTGTTGGTACATAGCACTATCAGTCATGTATAAAATGTCTCTATCTAGTTTTTCTATGGATTCCAGTTTCTAGATATGGCAATATTTGTCAGCAGTTGCAAATAAAGATATTATTAATCAATAGTAATGTAAACATAGAACTTCAGGTCTATGACAGTTGGTAGGACAATAATGCATTCGTAGTATCCCTACGAATAGAATAACCTTATGTCACCAACTTTAAAATTTTCTCATTAAAGAGATTTACAAGTTTAAAAAATACCACTAGGAAATACCAACAATCAGATTGGTATATATATATATATATATATATATATATATATATATATATATATATATATTACCTATGAAATACCTACTTGGTTCTCCGGATATGCAGTACAATATCTGTCATGCATGTACCCATTTGGGTGTACGAAACTCAAGCAAACAAATGGGTTAAATTATGCAAAAATAATAAAAATTATAATTTCTCCAACATAATATAGCCTTTTTTGCTTCTAGCAGATGAAAGACATGATAATAATGGCATAATTCAACAAAAAAATGACTTTATGTTTTTTTTTTACGCATGAATGATTGCCCAATTGTAATCATGAAAAGACATAATTGAAGAACAAGCATCTACTTAAATTGTGTAAATGACATGCGTACACTTTCACCATTACAATAAACTATTAAATATTTTCGAACTACTATGGAAAACGAAATAGCAAATTGAGTGAAAATAATACAACGATAAGTTGTGTCCACTAATGAATGTGGCCTCCCACAAGCACAACTGTGAAAGAAAAAAAAATCCAACGAACAATCATCTACTGGGATAAAAATGTCAGATTACACTACTACGACGATCATGATCATATCTTTTGGCAAATATTTTTGGAATATTGTAGTTGCAAACAGGTATCACCTTATAAATAAAATCACGAAATGATTTTTTTTTACGTCGATCGTGATCATTGAGATTTTCTACCACTGTGTGGCAAAAATGTACCAAAAGGTGGCTACTTACATAGCATTTTTTTTTAAAAAAAGGTCAAATTTGCTTAGCAAATAGTAGCACAACATGTGCTTAACAAATAAGAAGATAGGACAAAACCAATTAATCCGACAAATAATGTCATGGATGAATATATCATATTACACAGCCTTCGAAATAGTTAAACAACATGCCACATTTTGTCAACATGAATTCTTCATGGCTATCTTTGAAATTGAACTATACAATGGTTGTAGTTCTTGTTGGTTATGGCCTTATGTGGGCCATTCAATTTTGATGAGATGCAAAATTTTAATAAATAGTCAATAAACTTCACATGAATAACTCATAAGTACTAAAACAAATCTTAATTTAGAGCAAGAAAAATGAATATTTTAAATACTCTAAAATCTAAAATTTCCAATTGATCATATTGAGAAGGACAAAACAACATCTCCAACAGAAAATGGAAAGATTAAGACTTTACCACTCGAAACCCATAGAAAACTGACAACCGATTTTTTTTTCTTATATTGAAATCCTTAATGGTAAGGACAAAAATATTATTGAATCATCAGTCAAGAGATTAAGAATAAAGTATCAAAGTGGCTCTGAACAAGTCGAATCCCCTCTTTCACAAGGTTATTTAGACATACAATTCATAAGTAATCAAACTTTGTCATATGTTGAGAGTTTGTTAAAGCATTCACAACTTTACAGGATTATAATCTAAATTTCAACAATTTGTCTAGACAACTTGTGTAAATAATTTCCACGAACCAAGTAATTCGCAAGCTGTATAATGTCTTCTATTTATGTTAAGCATATGAGTGAAGCTTCCTACTCACCATGTGTCACGCCCCAGAACCAGAATACTGGAGAGCGGAGGCGGACATAGCCAGCTACGTATAATGAAATGGAATCCATCTCACCATATGGTCACAGCTGTCTAGATATGTGAGGGTTTATCTACAAGCCATCAGTCTCTTAAGGTCATAAATTATTCTATTGTCTCAATCTCAACCAACTAGTAATAGTTACAAGATATCAGACCACCAAATATACAATTGTAAGGCGTCCCAAACATTACATATCCAGATGATCATGAAGCTAGTCGTACAAAATGTAAGGACTAGCAAGAGTTAAGTCATACATGATCAACCTCGAGTTGCCAATCATGTTACAGCCCGTAGGCAGACAGTAAGTAAAATATACACAAGCTAACACTTGCTCGGCGGCTAAACGCCTCAAAAGAATAATGTACAATTACAGTGGGAGAACAAAAGAAACCCACTCGTTGCCAGGGTTCCCTCTAGTGGTCACCATCTGGCTGGAAAGCAGGTAGATCCTTTGCTGCTGCTCCGGTATCTGGCCATACAAAACCAGCTGGGTCAGACCCCAGAAAGAGCAAGTGCCACAAAGGAGGCTTCACTTAGGAACTAAAACCAGCAAATTAGCACAAGAATATAATTACATAATAAGAGACAATAATTAAGAAAAGCATGACAGGTGAATATAAAAGACAATCTTGTACAGAATCAATAAAAGACAGAACATATGGAAAAGCATGACAGGATGATATACGATGAGATAAACATGGGACTATTCAGATAACCAGGTTACAACCCGTAAACCAAACAAGGACCGGGGTTGTAACCCTTCGTCTGAACAGAACTTGGTTTCTCCCACCATTTATCGGCAAGATAAAGATAAGAAATCTGGTCAGGTAACAATCTTGTACAGGATCAAGACAAGACTAGACAGATTGAACCCCATCCAACAATCACGGCCAAGCAATAAGTACGGCTTGCTACTTTAACTAACTAGGGTTATCACAGGCCTAGTTACTAGCAAATGTAATAAGAATTCCAAGTCCGGTTACCTGTTTGTTACTACCTGAGTGATCCCAGCAAGAAAAGGAAAAGATAGCTGGATATAGCAGACACACTGTAGTAAGATACATGTGTCCTAAGGTACCATACTCGACGGCGGGCTGGAAGTGCGCTCATCTCGACGGATAGCAACAAATCCCATGTATATATATATGTAAGGCCGGGACCAAAGGGGCAACAGGTAACTGGGAAATTCTCCATGAACTATTTGATCAATCTAGTCATTAACCTAGCCAGATTCAGTATGAATCCCTGACCGTGGTACTCAGGGATCATGCCCTAGACATGATGCAAGACACACAGGACTCGTAGTTTATACAAGCACAATCCATGCAAACAACCACGGTGTCCAGATTAATTATACAGGTCATGTCATGTCAGGTAGCCGTCGCAACAGCTATATCAAGATATAACATGTCAGGTTATCAGGTCAAGTGTACTAGTCAGGAGTGCGCCACGACGGGCCACTTATCAGGTCAAGTATAGCAGGTCAAGTTATCAAGTCAGGAGTGCACCACGGCGGACCACTATCAAGCATTATTCAATTATCATTCCAAACATAACAAATAAATTCAGTATTATCAAGTCCATAAAAAAAGGCGTAAGGATATAAAATGGACGTTAAATATCTAATAAAATATCAATATACAGGGCTATAGAAAATTCAGGGTAAGTAGGGTCAGGTCCAGTTGCGCCTAAGTCAAACTGCGCTCAGGTCAGGCTACGCTCAGGTCATCATACGCTCAGGTCATCATACGCTCAGGTAGCATACGCTCAGGTCATCATACGCTCAGGTCAGGCTACGCTCAGGTCATCATACGCTCAGGTCATCATACGCTCAGGTCAGTCTACGCTCAGGTCATCATACGCTCAGGTCATCATACGCTCAGATCATCATACGCTCAGGTCATCATACGCTCAGGTAGCATACGCTCAGTGCAAGTACTCCATACGCCTCCAAAAGGCAGCGTATGAGGTCCATACGACTCCTTGTCACCCAAGCGAGCGTATGCAAGACATACGCTCCCAAAAGGCAGCGTATGGACTCCATACGACTCCTTGTCACCCAAGCGAGCGTATGCGAGTCATACGCTCCCAAAAGGCAGCGTATGGGGACTGCGCTGCGCTAAAGAGCGCGCGCAACTCAGTGGCACAAGCTAAAAAGCTTGTGTACTGCTCACTGTCTTCTCCAAATCAGCAAGAACTCCATGGGTTAAATCCAAAGCTTCAAAAGTCCATAACTTGGTCAAAATAAGTCCAAATCCGACTTTGTAAAGGTCAAAATTGGATAGAATAAAATTCTCAACAACATGGAACCATCAAAACTCGAAAATAACAAGGTTTAGTAGATCAAAACCCAAGATTTTCGTAAATAATTTAAACTTAGATCTACAAGAATCTAGCCATGAAAAGAGAAAATGTCAAGTACTAAAGTAAGTTAAAATGTTGCAAAGAAGAGAATGGAACAATAAAATTCGGGTTCCTCCATGAAGCAAGATGCACGTGCCTAAGGGGTGTTCTTGGTTGGTGGTGGGTTTAATGGAGAAGGAAGAAGAGATTAATGAAGAGAGAGAAGAAGAATAGGTAATAAATATGAGTGGTGGTGGTAGGTAGGGGGTTCACCCCTTGGTTCATGATGAACCAAGAGTAATCCCAAACCGAACCAAGCCAACCCAAACCAAGCCAGGCCAAACCGAGCCAACCCAATCCTCCTCCTATCCAAATAAAACCAAGCTCCACTAATCAGAATTAATCCATGAATGATAAATGACAATTAAACCACAATGCTAAATATGAAATAAACCATAACTAACTAATCAAAGAAAATGAAAAATACGGGTCAGAAATACGAACACGTATAAAATACGTATCACAAATTTCGGGGCACTACATCCTACCCACCTTAAAAGAATTCCGTCCTCGGAATTTAATCAAGAGGCTAGAGATGTCGGGACAACTATACTATCGCAAGCAATCTACGCTACCAATCAATCATACAATCATACATGCAAGCAAGGAATCGAAGTGCAAGGCATAAGGAAGATATTACACCTCACGAGCCAAACCGATTGGGATAACGTGATCGGGTATCATTCTCACACTCCCACGTTTGACTCCCCCAAGGAGCGATGAACTCAAGCAACAAGAACTAAACTGATAGCCTTGCGCTTGAGGTCTCTCTCTTTGGTCAAACATGGACACGGGCCTTTCCCCATACGAAAAGGTTAAAGGCTATTGGTACCAACCTTTTCGAATGATCTAGGACATGGCTCGGGCCCGGGATATACCGTTGTAATTAGGATACATGAAACATGACATGTGTCCCGTATAACAACGGGGGAAAGCAAGACAATAGGAAACAGATACCTCTCTGCCGATTCTGGATCTGGGCCTGGGCTAGGGCGAACTGCTGAAACCTCTGTTGTTGGAAAGCCTGGGCCTGAGACGACAATGGACCCGGGAACGGAAACTGCTGTTGCTGGTGAACTAGAGCTGGTGCTGGTGCTGGTGCTGGTCCCCTAACCGAGGGGCTAGATACTGTCGATGCTGAATCAACTCTGAATGGACAGGACCCCACCCTATGGTCCAGTGCTCCACATAATAAACACAATCCCAATGCCTTGCGACACTCCGCTACCACGTGTCCAGGTTTCCCACAATAAGAACAGCCCACGGCGGAAGACTGCGCTTGCTTCTGTTTCTGCTGAGAGTACGTCGGGGTTGAGTGCTGGACCGACGTAACTGAAGCTGCTCGTCTCGGAGCTCCAATAGTTAAAGTCCTAGCTGCTGGGGGTGGGGCTGAAGGCTGATTCATCTGGTCATGAGACCGCTTCTGACTTCCGGTCCTGTCCACTATTCTCTGGGAAGTGTACTCATGCCTCCTCGCTGCTCGCAAGACGGCATCAAAAGTTCTGTGCTCGAACTGCTCTACTGCCAATATGATCTCCAAGTAGAGCCCCTGCTGGAATCGCTGTGCTCTGTCTAGTTCGGTTGCCACCAAGGTGGGAGCAAACCGACTCAACCTTGAAAACTCGGCCGCATATCCGTCGACCGTCCTGTTCATCTGCCTGAGATTCCTAAACCTGGTCTGCAGGTCATATCTAGCCACTGCGTCGAAGTACTTGGTCTGAAATATATCACTGAATACCGCCCACATGACAGGCGTACCCAAACTCGCTACTTGTATAGCCCACCAGCTGCGGGCTAGATCTAGTAACTGCAGGCGCACCACAGCCACCTTCTCTGCTTCAGGGGTCCTGGCTGCCTCCAAGATAACTTCAATGTCCTGTAGCTAGGCATCTGCAGCAATAGCATCCTCGCTGCCGTCGAAGAAGGGAGGGTTCAGGCGCTTGAAATTGTTGACCGCACTATTCCCTCGAGGACCACTTCCGCTCATAGCATCTTGTACTGCTTGCTGTAAGGCATCACCTCGACGGTCCTGAGACGCAAGCAACTCACGGACGAGCCCTATCAAGACCCCATCCTCTGACCCTGCTGGCTGAACTGGCTGAACTGGGGGCTCTGGTTCTCCAGAAGGCATGGCTCGGGAGACGGCTGCTGAGGACTGATCTTGATCTTCTTGCTGTTGCTGGTCTGCCGGCCGAACTCCTTCTGGCTGATCAACAGGAATGATGCCACTGAAGCAATGACATCGGGAATATTAAGGAAGGACCAGGATAGAACAATGATGCAAGCATGTTATCAAGTCAGGGATCCAAGGAGATAAGAAGATACGAGTGTAGATCAAATGCGAGTACAGATTGAGACATCTATCCGGTAAACCCTCACATTTCTTGATTAACAAGACCTGCATGGGCCACCACTTAAACCATGTCACGCCCCAGAACCAGAATACTGGAGAGCGGGGGCGGACATAGCCAGCTACGTATAATAAAATGGAATCCATCTCACCATACGGTCACAGCTGTCTAGATATGTGAGGGTTTATCTACAAGCCATCAGTCTCTTAAGGTCATAAATTATCCTATTGTCTCAATCTCAACCAACTAGTAATAGTTACAAGATATCAGACCACCAAATATACAATTGTAAGGCGTCCCAAACATTACATATCCAAATGATCATGAAGCTAGTCGTACAAAATGTACGGACTAGCAAGAGTTAAGTCATACATGATCAACCTCGAGTTGCCAATCATGTTACAGCCCGTAGGCAGACAGTAAGTAAAATATACACGAGCTAACACTTGCTCGGCGGCTAAACGCCTCAAAAGAATAATGTACAATTACAGTGGGAGAACAAAAGAAACCCACTCGTTGCCAGGGTTCCCTCTAGTGGTCACCATCTGGCTGGAAAGCAGGTAGATCCTTTGCTGCTGCTCCGGTATCTGGCCATACAAAACCAGCTGGGTCAGACCCCAGAAAGAGCAAGTGCCGCAAAGGAGGCTTCACTTAGGAACTAAAACCAGCAAATTAGCACAAGAATATAATTACATAATAAGAGACAATAATTAAGAAAAGCATGACAGGTGAATATAAAAGACAATCTTGTACAGAATCAATAAAAGACAGAACATATGGAAAAGCATGACAGGATGATATACGATGAGATAACCATGGGACTATTCAGATAACCAGGTTACAACCCGTAAACCAAACAAGGACCGAGGTTGTAACCCTTCGTCTGAACAGAACTTGGTTTCTCCCACCATTTATCGGCAAGATAAAGATAAAAAATCTGGTCAGGTAACAATCTTGTACAGGATCAAGACAAGACTAGACAGATTGAACCCCATCCAACAATCACGGCCAAGCAATAAGTACGGCTTGCTACTTTAACTAACTAGGGTTATCACAGGCCTAGTTACTAGCAAATGTAATGAGAATTCCAAGTCCGGTTACCTGTTTGTTACTACCTGAGTGATCCCAGCAAGAAAAGGAAAAAATAGCTGGATATAGCAGACACACTGTAGTAAGATACATGTGTCCTAAGGTACCACACTCGACGGCGGGCTGGAAGTGCGCTCATCTCGACGGATAGCAACAAATCCCATGTATATATATATGTAAGGCCGGGACCAAAGGGGCAACAGGTAACTGAAAAATTCTCCATGAACTATTTGATCAATCTAGTCATTAACCTAGCCAGATTCAGTATGAATCCCTGACCGTGGTACTCAGGGATCATGCCCTAGACATGATACAAGACACACAGGACTCGTAGTTTATACAATCACAATCCATGCAAACAACCACGGTATCCAGATTAATTATACAGATCATGTCATGTCAGGTAGCCGTCGCAACAGCTATATCAAGATATAACATGTCAGGTTATCAGGTCAAGTGTACTAGTCAGGAGTGCGCCACGACGGGCTACTTATCAGGTCAAGTGTAGCAGGTCAAGTTATCAAGTCAGGAGTGCACCACGATGGGCCACTATCAAGCATTGTTCAATTATCATTCCAAACATAATAAATAAATTCGGGATTATCAAGTTCATAAAAAAGGCGTAAGGATATAAAATGGACGTTAAATATCTAATAAAATATCAATATACAGGGCTATAGAAAATCCATGATAAGTAGGGTCAGGTCCAGTTGCGCCTAAGTCAAACTGCGCTCAGGTCAGGCTACGCTCAGGTCATCATACGCTCAGGTCATCATACGCTCAGGTAGCATACGCTCAGGTCATCATACGCTCAGGTCAGGCTACGCTCAGGTCATCATACGCTCAGGTCATCATACGCTCAGGTCAGGCTACGCTCAGGTCATCATACGCTCAGGTCATCATACGCTCAGGTCATCATACGCTCAGGTAGCATACGCTCAGTGCAAGTACTCCATACGCCTCCATGTCACGCCCCAGAACCAGAATACTGGAGAGCGGGGGAATGACTCAGCCAGCTACGTATTACGGGTAGATGAATATCGTATAATACGATTAATGCTGTCTAAAAGACAAGGGGGTGCATACTACATGAAAGTCTCGCTATGGTCACTTCACATCTATTGTCTCAATCATTCAAACAAGAAACAGAAATAGAGAACATGTAAGATAAAGCAGTAAGGCGTCCTAAACGCTCAGTCAAAATGTTCTTGATATCTGGCTTTACAAAACATAGCCAGATGATGTAGCAAAGTATACACAATTGTTATCAGCTGCAGTCTGACTTAATTACAATTATGCAAAAGTAAGTGCAAGACAATCCGACTAACATGTCGGTGCCAAACGGCAAAGTATAAAGTAAATAACAAAACGAGCGGGGAGGTAAGGAACCCACTTGAGTCCTCCTGCGATCATCCCTCTAGTATTGACCATCTTGGAGGTAGAGGTAAGCTGAGTCCTCGGGAACCGGCTCTAAATCTGGCCATGCAAAACCAGAGAGGTTAGACCTCTAATAGCAAGTACCGCAAGGAAGCACGATATGAGACATTAAACCAGTAATTAAGAGAATAAAATAATAGATCTCTGCTTGCTACTGGGATTCACATAATATCACGATACTTCGAACCAACCTCCCAACCAAACAAGGACAGAAGTTGGCCCGTCATGTCCTGATGCTCTGATCATCTCAGTTAGGTAACAGAGTAGGTACAATACACAAACAAATCAACTTAAACGGCCATCCAACTCCTACGGCTTACTACTGTGAGTTCCAAGTTATCCTGGAATTTTGCAATAAAGATTTCTCAGTTATTACTATGGACAAGCAAGGCTAGTCGATCCAATCAATCAATTGCGCCAATCATGAATTAGACGAGTCCCAGCAGGACACCCATCATCAATATACAATATACAATAAATAGTATAACCAGATACCGCTCCATGCCCGTGTGGCAGGTTTACAGTATCTGTGGGGACCAGCCGGCCTGTCGGGCACTACTAGTCCCAAGAGGGCTGCCATGTAAGAACTCGGGAATCCATTCTTTCCATGCAATCATTATTTTTATTTAACTTAATAGTCTCTACGTTGAGTGAAATCCCATGCCGTGGATCATGGTCATTCGGAATGAGTACTTTCGTACGGGATACGATATGCACAACTCTACAACGATGCCCGTACGGTTAGGTTGTAGGTCTTACATAGCGTAATGCAACAATCCAAACTAACTACGGAACAATCATGCCTGACCATAAAGTACACATACTTCTTTTATAGTAAAATAAATAAATAAATAAATAAATTGAAGCCTGCATGTGTGCCTGTATGTCAATATTCGGGATTGGCCAATCGATTTCAAATATGAACGTGTCTTATTCTATTTAATTCAATAAGACGACTAGCCAGTCTCTTAGTTCCATCTAGGAACGCATGATCAATAATTAATCAAGATAACAATCAATGTTAATTAATACCAAATTCGGGAAATAAATATTGGGAAATAAATAATGATTGGGAAATAAATAATCTCATGCGCTGTAGGAAATGATTGGGGAATAAATAAATCTCATGCGCTGTGGGGAATGTTTGGAAAATAAAGAATCTCATGCGCCTGAGGAATGATTGGGAAATAAATAATATCATGCGCCTGGGGAAAGGTTGGGAAATAAATAATATCATGCGCCTGAGGGAAATGATTGGGAAATAAATAATATCATGCGCTTGAGAGAAATGATTGGGAAATAAATAATATCATGCGCTGAGGAATAAGATTGGGAAATAAATAATATCATGCACCTGAGGGAAATGATTGAGAAATAAATAATATCATGCGCTGAGGAATAAGATTGGGAGGAAATAAATAATCTCATGCGCCTGAGGAATGAGATTCTTATGCGGCTGTGAGATGAGATTGAGAAATAAATAATCCATGCGCCTGAGGAATGAGATTGGAAAATAAATAAACTCATGCGCTGTGGGAATGCTAATCCATGCGCCTGAGGAATGAGATTGGGAAATAAATAAACTCATGCGCTGTGGGAATGCGGCTGTGAGATGAGATTGGGAAATAAACAATCCATGCGCCTGAGAAATGACATTGGAAAATAAATAAACTCATGCGCTGTGGGAATGCAGCTGTGAGATGAGATTGGGAAATAAATAATCCATGCGCCTGAGGAATGAGATTGGGAAATAAATAAACTCATGTGGGAATGCGGCTGTGAGAAATGAGATTTCATGCGCTGTAGAAGAAAGATTCATGCGGCTGGGACTGTTCTTCTTCTCCAAATTTCTGAGAACAGAACCATGGAAGAGAACCATGGAAGCCATTGCTTCCAAGCTCCATAAATCCTTCATCCCAAGCCCAAATATGGACTTTCATAGGTCAAAATTGGGTAGAACGAAATTCTCTACAACATGGAACCATCAAAACTTGAAGATAATAAAGTTTACTAGATCAAAACCTAAGAAATCCGAAAATGTAACAAACTTAGATCTACAACAAATCAGCCATGGAAATTGAAAATGCTAAGTACTAAAGAGGCTTAGAATCAAGTAAGGAGGATGATGGAACAATAATAATGGAGATCCATCAAGAAGCAAGTTGGCACTTGCCTTGCTCTCCTAGGTTGGTGGGAGAGTTATGAGGAAGAAGAAGATAAATGAGAAGAAGTAATGAAGAGAGAGAAAGGGTTTAGGGATTTTAAATGAAGGAGTAGTGGTAGGTGGGGGGTTTATTTCGGTTCATGATGAACCAACATAATTAAACCAATCTGAGCTGAACCCATAGCAAAGCTAAAGCAGAGTATAAAAGCAGAAAGTAAAGTACAGAAATAAAATTACAGGAAATTAATTAACATAAAATTAAAGAAATTTAAATACAGAGCAATACATGATAAATATAAAATATTTACATTTAAACAGTACATGCATTCTAAAAATACGTATTCTGGGAATGGGAAGTGACATCTCTACCCTCCTTAGAAAAATTCCGTCCTCGGAATTTCAAATCCAAGCATGATAGAAACATCAGAGCTGAACTACTCTAGGTATAAGCAATTTAAGTAAGCAATCATTCTACAATGTCAATAGTATGTAACATATCTATGTTGAACATTCTACGATACCAAGCAATTCTATTCGTAAGGTGGCAAGCATGAGGAGTTAAGACAATCAAGGTATACAGAAAGAGATATACCTTGTGAGTCAAACAGGTGCGGATACCGTGATCGGATATCATCCTCACGTTCCCACGTTGACTCTCCTAAAGAGTGATGACCCCAAGCAACCCGGACAAGGCTAATTGTTCGGTTCTTGAGTATCTTCTCTCTTCGGTCCAAAATAGACACAGGCTGTTCCTCGTAAGACAGGTTGGTACCAACAACCAGCTCAGAATGATCAAGAATATGGCTTGGGTCTGATACATACCTTCGCAACTGAGATACATGAAATACGTCATGCACCCCTCGTAACGAAGGTGGAAGGGATAAACGATAAGCAACATCGCCTATCCTCTCAAGAATAACAAATGGGCCCACGTACCGCGGACTCAACTTCCCGCGAACGCCAATCCTAATGACCCCACGGGTAGGTGAGATCCGCAAGAACACGTGGTCCCCAACAGAAAACTCTAGCGGCCTACGATGCTGGTCCGCCTAATGACGATGCCGATCCTGTGCAACTCGAAGTCGCTCTCTAATTCCTTTGACTAATTCAACTGTCTGAACAATCATTTTCGGGCCTAACATCTTTCTCTCCCCGATATCATCCCATGCAAGTGGCGACCTACACTTCTTACCATATAGTGCTTCAAACGGCGCCATCTGGATACTGGCTTGATAACTGTTGTTATAAGAAAACTCAACTAAGTGCAGGTGGCTCTCCCAAGATCCTCCAAAATCTAGGGTGCAAGCTCGTAACATATCTTCTAGGGTCTGAATTGTTCTTTCTGATTGCCCGTCCGTCTGTGGATGGTAAGCCGTGCTAAATCTTAACTTGGTACCCAAGCTATGATGTAAGCTCTTCCAAAAATGTGATGTAAAACGGGTATCTCTGTCTGACACAATACTGACTGGGACCCCATGCTGCCTGACTATCTGCTGCATATACAACTCTGCCAACTTCTCCGTAGATTGACCTACTCTAAAAGGAAGAAAGTGCGCCACCTTTGTAAGCCGATCTACTATCACCCAAATAGCATTTTTACCACTTGGTGATCTCGGTAAACCGGTCACAAAGTCCATTGTGATGTGCTTCCACTTCCATTTCGGGATAGGAAGCGGTTGCAATAACCCAGCTGGCCTCTGCTGTTCTGCCTTCACTTGCTGACAAACCAAGCAACGGAAAACAAATCTAGCTATCTCCCTCTTCATCCCATTCTACCAGAAGTGCTGCTTGATATCTTGGTACATCTTGGTCCCTCCATGGTGAATAGAATATTGAGAGCTGTGAGCTTCTGCCATAACCTCCTGTCTGATATCTCTACTAGGCACACATAGACGTGACCCAAACCTAAGTGTACCATCTTCATGAATTCTCATCTCCTTCCTGAGTCCTGACTCACATTCTGTCCTAAGCTTCTGAATCCTTGGATCTTGTGCCTGAGCTGCCTTGATCCTATCTACCAAGTTGGATTGAACTTGTAGACTCGCCAGAACTCCTACATCACTAGGAAGTAAAACCTCGATGCCCATTTCCTGAAGGTCTTCTAAGATATGCTTCTGTGTTGTTAACATAAATGCACCGCCTCTCCTGCTGAGAGCGTCTGCTACCACATTAGCCTTGCCTGGATGATACTGAAGCTCCACGTCATAGTCCTTAATCAACTCCAACCATCTTCTCTGCCTCATGTTCAGTTCCTTCTGAGTAAAAATGTACTTCAGACTTTTGTGGTCTGTGTACATGTCCACTCGATCACCATATAAGTAATGCCTCCATAGCTTCAAAGCAAATACTACTGCCGCCAACTCCAAATCATGAGTTGGATAATTCTTCTCGTGGTCCCGAAGTTGCCTAGATGCGTATGCTATCACCTTCCCATGCTGCATGAGGACACATCCAAGTCCTTTACCTGACGCATCACAATAAACGGTAAAACCTCCGGGTCCAACTGGCAATGTAAGAATAGGCGCTGATATCAACTTCTGCTTCAGATTCTCAAATAATGTCTGGCATTCTGCCGACCAGACGAATGGTATATCCTTCCGTGTCAAGCGGGTCATGGGTGCTGAAAGTCTTGCAAAATCCGATACAAATCTCCTGTAATATCCTGCCAATCCCAAGAAACTCCGTACATCAGCTACGGTCTTGGGTACTGGCCAGCTCTCTACTGCTTCTACCTTCTTGGGATCTACTGCTACTCCAGCTCCTGATATGATATGACCCAAAAATGAAATATGATCCGTCCAGAACTCACACTTGCTGAGCTTGGCATACAACTGGTTCTCTCCCAGAACCTGTAACACTTTCCTGAGGTGGTCTTCATGCTCATCTTCACTAGCAGAGTATACGAAAATGTCGTCAAGAAACACAACGACAAACTGATCTAAGTATGGCATAAAGATGCGGTTCATCAAATCCATAAATATTGCTGGAGCATTGGTCAAACCAAACGGCATTACTAAGAATTCATAATGCCCATACTTCGACCTGAATGCTGTCTTGGGAATGTCCTCCTTCCGAACCCTCACTTGATGATACCCTGAACGAAGATATATCTTGGAGAAAACTCTAGCTTTGCTCAACTGATCAAATAAGTCATCGATCCTTGGTAGTGGGTACTTGTTCTTTACTGTCGCCGCGTTAAGCTTCCTGTAATCAATGCACAGTCTGGACGACCCATCCTTCTTTTCCACAAGTACCACTGGTGCTGCCCTTGGTGATTGCTAGCTTGGATGAACTTTTTCTCCTTCAGTTCCTCTATGTGTTGATATACCTTAGCCTGTTCCGAGTCCGCCATTCTGTAAACTCGATCTGATATCGGTTTAGTTCCAGGTGCCAATTCTATGCTGAACTCAATATCTCTAACTGGTGGCAGACCTGGAAGTTCTTCAGGAAATACGTCTAGAAACTCTTCAACTACCTTCGGAACTTGAACTTCTTCCATTGTCGTTATTACTCCCTGCTCTTATTGAGTTGCCTCTGATCTGACTAAGGTGAATCTCTTCATGCCTGGGATATCAAAAGATACACTCCCTCTACGACAATCTATCGTCGCATGACTGTCTTTCAGCCAGTCCATGCCTAAGATAACGTCGAAATTTCCAACAGAAAATTCTATCAACCGGGCGGGTAAGGAATGTCCGCAAACTACAACACCACATGCTAGAATAACTCTACTAACTCCTACGAGCCCATTACCAGTGAGTATATTTAACCTCCCTGGCAATGCCTCGAATTCTATTCCTAGCCGTGTTGTAAATTGTGTAGATATAAATGAGTACGATGCTTCCGAATCAAACAATGCTACTGCGGGATAAGAGACGACGAGAATATTACCTGCCACAACATCTCCTGATGCCAATGCCTCTTCCAAGGACAGAGTGAATGCCTGCCCTCGACCTCCTTGCTGGTTCCCATGCTGCGGCCTAGCCTGGTGCTGTCGCTGGCCCCTGCCTTGGTGATACTGGGGTGGTCTATGCTGGTGTTGCTGTATCGGCGGTCCCTGCTGCCGAAACATCTGAGCCTGTGGCATTAACGGACGCTGGGCCAATGGTCTCACTGCCACTGCGGGTCCTCGATACTGTCCTGCCCCTGGTGCTGGCAGAGCAGGAAACTGCTGCGCTGGTCCTCCTGACCTCGAATTCATGGGACATGTGGTAACCCGATGATCTGGATTTCCACATATCAAACACAGTCTGTTCAATGTTCGACACACATCTCTAGTGTGTCCTATCTTCCCACAATAAGTGCAGCCTGTCGGGGGTTGCTGGTTCTTCTTCTATTACTGCTGCTGCCTGGGTGGTGGTGCTGGCCCTCGTATTGCCACATCGTGAATGCGAATGCCAAGGGATGGTGCTATTGTTCGGGGCACTGCTCCCCCTCCTCCTTCAATCTGACTGTGAGATCTCTTCTGACCTCCAGTCCTCGCCGTGATTCTCTGAATGGTTATCTCATACCTTCGGGTCGCCGTCAATACTTCGTCAAAAGTCTGGTAGTTGTGCCCTTCTATCAATTGCAAGAGTTCAAGGTGAAACCCTTGCTGGAACCTCATAGCCCTCTGGCTCTCTGTTGCTACCATCTCTGGGGCGAACCTGCTCAATCTGCAGAACTCCGCTGCATAGGCATCTACCATCTTGCCGGCCTGCTTGAGGTTGATAAACTTCTGTTGTAGCTCAAACTGCGCCACAATCCCATAGTACTTCGTCTTGAACCTTGCAGTAAAATCGTCCCAAGCAACAGGACGTCTGATGCCCACTTCCTCTGATTTCCACCAATCATGTGCGAGATCCTGAAGTAACAACTTCACTTGATCCACACGTTCTTCTGCCGGCACCTTAGCTGCTGTCAGAATAGCCTCAATATCCTTAAGCCACGCATCTGCTGAGATGGCATCTTCCGTGCCCTTGAAACGACGGGAGTTGAACTTGCAAAACCTGGCTGACGCTCCTGAATCTGTCCTTGCCCCTCTTTCCAAAGCTGTCTGCAATCCTTGGTTAAGTAGTACATTCTGCTCTTGTAACTGAGCGTGCATACGCTGCTGGACTAATATCTGATATTGCGGAGTAGCCATCATCCCTCTCATGATCTCCAGAAGGGCTGGTGTGTCTACTCCCACAGGGGTAGGTGGAACTGTTGGTAGTGGTGGAACATCCGGATACTGCGATCCAGCTGCTGCTTCCACTATCACTTCTTCTTGAATAGCCTCTTGAGTTAGTACCGGTCCTTGTTGCTGACCAACATGGTCAGGTTGTCCGTGTTGCTCTTGTTATTGTTGTTGTTGTTGTCCAGTCCTGGCAGATGCGGACGAAGAGCCCCTAAGAGAAGGGACAAAAGAACAATCAAACGATCGGACAGGAAAGATCAATGAAGTCAAAGGATACCGGAATGTCAAGCTAGAGTCGAGAGTAACGGATCATGAGATCAAGAGGGAACATGCGTGATTGAGACATCCTATAAATTAAAACACCCCACAAGTCTGAAATTAGACCTGCATGGGCCACCACTAAAACCTTGTCACGCCCCAGAACCAGAATACTGGAGAGCGGGGGAATGACTCAGCCAGCTACGTATTACGGATAGATGAATACCGTATAATACGATCAATGCTGTCTAAAAGACAAGGGGGTGCATACTACATGAAAGTCTCGCTATGGTCACTTCACATCTATTGTCTCAATCATTCAAACAAGAAACAGAAATAGAGAACATGTAAGATAAAGCAGTAAGGCGTCCCAAACGCTCAGTCAAAATGTTCTTGATATCTGGCTTTACAAAACATAGCCAGATGATGTAGCAAAGTATACACAATTGTTATCAGCTGCAGTCTGACTTAATTACAATTATGCAAAAGTAAGTGCAAGACAATCCGACTAACATGTCGGTGCCAAACGGCAAAGTATAAAGTAAATAACAAAACGAGCGGGGAGGTAAGAAACCCACTCGAGTCCTCCTGCGATCATCCCTCTAGTATTGACCATCTTGGAGGTAGAGGTAAGCTGAGTCCTCGGGAACCGGCTCTAAATCTGGCCATGCAAAACCAGAGAGGTTAGACCTCTAATAGCAAGTACCGCAAGGAAGCACAATATGAGACATTAAACCAGTAATTAAGAGAATATAATAATAGATCTCTGCTTGCTACTGGGATTCACATAACATCACGACACTTCGAACCAACCTCCCAACCAAACAAGGACAGAAGTTGGCCCGTCATGTCCTGATGCTCTGATCATCTCAGTTAGGTAACAGAGTAGGTACAATACACAAACAAATCAACTTAAACGACCATCCAACTCCTACGGCTTACTACTGTGAGTTCCAAGTTATCCTGGAATTTTGCAATAAAGATTTCTCAGTTCTTACTATGGACAAGCAAGGCTAGTCGATCCAATCAATCAATTGCGCCAATCATGAATTAGACGAGTCCCAGCAAGATGCCCGTCATCAATATACAATATACAATAAATAGTATAACCAGATACCGCTCCATGCCCGTGTGGCAGGTTTGCAGTATCTGTGGGGACCAGCCGGCCTGTCGGGCACTACTAGTCCCAAGAGGGCTGCCATGTAAGAACTCGGGAATCCATTCTCTCCATGCAATCATTATTTTTATTTAACTTAATAGTCTCTACGTTGAGTGAAATCCTATGCCGTGGATCATGGTCATTCGGAATGAGTACTTTCGTACGGGGTACGATATGCACAACTCTACAACGATGCCCGTGCGGTTAGGTTGTAGGTCTTACATAGCGTAATGCAACAATCCAAACTAACCACGGAACAATCATGCCTTGACCATAAAGTACACATGCTTCTTTTATAGTAAAATAAATAAATAAATAAATTGAAGCCTGCATGTGTGCCTGTATGTCAATATTCGGGATTGGCCAATCGATTTCAAATATGAACGTGTCTTATTCCATTTAATTCAATAAGACGACTAGCCAGTCTCTTAGTTCCATCTAGGAACGCATGATCAATAATTAATCAAGATAACAATCAATGTTAATTAATGCCAAATTCGGAAAATAAACATTGGGAAATAAATAATAATTGGGAAATAAATAATCTCATGCGCTGTGAGAAATGATTGGGGAATAAATAAATCTCATGCGCTGTGGGAAATGTTTGGGAAATAAAGAATCTCATGCACCTGAGGAATGATTGGGAAATAAATAATATCATGCGCTGTGGGAAAGGTTGGAAAATAAATAATATCATACGCCTGAGGAAAATGATTGGGAAATAAATAATATCATGTGCCTGAGGGAAATGATTGGAAAATAAATAATATCATGCGCTGAGGAATAAGATTGGAAAATAAATAATATCATGCGCCTGAGAAAAATGATTGGGAAATAAATAATATCATGCGCTGAGGAATAAGATTGGGAGGAAATAAATAATCTAATGCGCCTGAGGAATGAGATTCTTATGCGGCTGTGAGATGAGATTGGGAAATAAATAATCCATGCGCCTGAGGAATGAGATTGGGAAATAAATAAACTCATGCGCTGTGGGAATGCGGCTGTGAGATGAGATTGGGAAATAAATAATCCATGCGCCTGAGGAATGAGATTGGGAAATAAATAAACTCATGCGCTGTGGGAATGCGGCTGTGAGATGAGATTGGAAAATAAATAATCCATGCGCCTGAGGAATGAGATTGGGAAATAAATAAACTCATGTGGGAATGCGGCTGTGAGAAATGAGATTTCATGCGCTGTGGAAGAAAGATTCATGCGGCTGGGACTGTTCTTCTTCTCCAAATTTCTGAGAACAGAACCATGGAAGAGAACCATGGAAGCCATTGCTTCCAAGCTCCATAAATCCTTCATCCCAAGCCCAAATATGGACTTCCGTAGGTCAAAATTGGGTAGAACGAAATTCTCTATAACATAGAACCATCAAAACTTGAAGATAACAAAGTTTACTAGATCAAAACCTAAGAAATCCGAAAATGTAACAAACTTAGATCTACAACAAATCAGCCATGGAAATTGAAAATGCTAAGTACTAAAGAGGCTTAGAATCAAGTAAGGAGGATGATGGAACAATAATAATGGGGATCCATCAAGAAGCAAGTTGGCACTTGCCTTGCTCTCCTAGGTTGGTGGGAGAGTTATGAGGAAGAAGAAGATAAATGAGAAGAAGTAATGAAGAGAGAGAAAGGGTTTGGGGCTTTTAAATGAAGGAGTAGTGGTAGGTGGGGGGGTTTATTTCGGTTCATGATGAACCAACATAATTAAACCAATCTGAGCTGAACCCATAGCAAAGCTAAAGCAGAGTATAAAAACAGAAAGTAAAGTGCAGAAATGAAATTGCAGGAAATTAATTAACATAAAATTAAAGAAATTTAAATACAGAGCAATACATGATAAATATAAAATATTTACATTTAAACAGTACATGCATTCTAAAAATACGTATTCTGGGAATGGAAAGTGACACTCCAAAAGGCAGCGTATGAGGTCCATATGACTCCTTGTCACCCAAGCGAGCGTATGCAAGACATACGCTCCCAAAAGGCAGCGTATGGACTCCATACGACTCTTTGTCACCCAAGCGAGCGTATGCGAGTCATACGCTCCCAAAAGGCAGCGTATGGGGACTGCGCTGCGCTAAAGAGCGCGCGCAACTCAGTGGCACAAGCTAAAAAGCTCGTGCACTGCTCACTGTCTTCTCCAAATCAGCAAGAACTCCATGGGTTGAACCCAAAGCTTCAAAAGTCCATAACTTGGTCAAAATAAGTCCAAATCCGACTCTGCAAAGGTCAAAATTGGGTAGAATAAAATTCTCAACAACATGGAACCATCAAAACTCGAAAATAACAAGGTTTAGTAGATCAAAACCCAAGATTTTCGAAAATAATTTAAACTTAGATCTACAAGAATCTAGCCATGAAAAGAGAAAATGTCAAGTACTAAAGTAATTTAAAATGTTGCAAAGAAGAGAATGGAACAATAAAATTTGGGTTCCTTCATGAAGCAAGATGCACTTGCCTAAGGGGTGTTCTTGGTTGGTGGTGGGTTTAATGGAGAAGGAAGAAGAGATTAATGAAGAGAGAGAAGAAGAATAAGTAATAAATATGAGTGGTGGTGGTAGGTAGGGGGTTCACCCCTTGGTTCATGATGAACCAAGAGTAATCCGAAACCGAACCAAGCCAACCCAAACCAAGCCAGGCCAAATCGAGCCAACCCAATCCTC